>JAYEVE010000556.1:0-37419 GCA_036346375.1 Guadua angustifolia
GTTCGTGGCTAAAACTGCTTGTAATAAATTATGACAGACGGTTCTAGTCACAAACCGTCTACGATAAGCTAGATCCAGAAAAGCATAATGAATAACAGTGTTGTATTAGTATATTACCACACAAATGTGCATGCCATTTAGAATCATTTTATTCACAAAAATTGTCTAGCACCTAGTGTTCCTACATATAATAATCGATATATTGCCACTGAAATTAGCTACTCTGGGAGATGCACTGTTTAAAACAAACACAGCTACTAGCAGGCCAACGTGGGTAAATAAAAAAGTACCTATGACTAGCAGCATAAAATAAACCAACCTTGAGATTCTTCATCAGGGTCCACATATGGCTCTTTGTGAAAGACATCTAATGTGTCTAGGACCTTCCCCTTCACCTCTAACCACTAGATCTAGGAGTATTAGGCAGTACCTTCGTTGTTGCCGCCATTCCCGTTTGACTCCGAAGCCATGGTGAGGTCGAGGCCTTCGGGAGGTTGGAGCGCGTCTAGACTTCAAGCCGTAGCAATGCTTAGGGCGCCGGGGTTCACAGAGGAAGCCCGGAGCGGTCGGTGACGAGCGGCGGTGTCCTTCCCGTCACTTCCTCGCGTTAGGGTTTAGATCGGATCTAGGATGTATGTGGGACACCAGAGTTACAATAACGTTGGTTCGCGTCCGGCTGGTCCCTCTTTATATATAGCGGTGTGACAGGGGCCGCAACCGATGAGGTTGTTGCGCGATCGATCGATGCAGTATGGATCTTGACTTCGGTCTTTGACCGAGCCGTGAGATCAACCCAACATTCTCCCATTTGATCTCGAACTTAATCACTTAGCTTTGAAACTTTATATCTTGATCTATTAACTTTTATATCTCATTCTTTTAACTTAACATCCCACTCCTCCATAGATTAGTGCACCAAGACCAAGGCGTCACAACAATGGGCCACGCACTGCTGAACTCAATGACTATAGTACACCTCTCTACTTCAAAGCAGAATAACTTTGTCTTTGTGGGAGATGGTTGCTTTGAATGACCCCTATTATCCAGAATCATAGTCTTTCTGGTTAACCCCATGCCGCTACGTGCTTTTCAAACACGTTGGGAGAAAGACCTTTGGTGAGCGGATCCGCTAACATGTCTTTTGTGCCTATATGCTCAAGTTCAATTGTTTGATCCTGGATTTTCTCCTTCACAACATAAAACTTAATCTCTATGTGTTTGGCAAATACCACTTGATTTGTTGTTGTGGGAGTAAAATATCACCGCTCATTGTCGCAAAGATAATTTGAGTGGTTTTTCTATGTTGTCTACCACTCTCAACCCGGTACAAACTTTTTAAACCACATTGCTCGCCCTGCTGTGCTTCATAACATGCCACAAACTCAGCGTGCATTGTCGACATTGCAATGACTGATTGTTTTGAGCAAACTCAGCGTGCATTGTCGACGTTGCAACGACTGATTGTTTTGAGCTTTTCCATGATATAGCTCCTCCGGCGAGGGTGAACACATATCCTGATGTGGACTTTCCGGTGTCTTTACACCTCGCCTAATCAGATCTCAGATAGCCCACAATCTCTAGGCGCTTGACTTTCTATATGTTAGCATGAGGCTCTTTTGTCCCTTGCAAATACCGCAAGGCTTTTTTATCGCTTTCCAAAGGATCAACTCTCTAATTAATCTGACATCTACCAAGCATCCTGGTTGTAAATGCTAAGTCGGGCAAGTACATATTTGAGCATACATTATGCTTCCGAATTTGAAGCGTATGGGACCGATTTCATTTGATCGATCTCGTACTTATTCTTTGGACACTGAAAATTCCCAAATTTATCGCCTTGACTATTGGAGCAAAGCGTGGCATTACACATATGCATACTATATCTTTTCAAAACACTCTCTATGTATGCCTTTTGTGATAGCCCTAGCACCCTCTTTTTCTATCTCTTGTATCTCAATTCCTAACACATAAGATGCTTTACCAAGATCTTTCATATCAAACTTTGAGGACAAGAACTTTTGTATCTAGCAGCAGATCTTTATCATCGCTGCTAATAGGATATCATCCACATATAAAACTAGGAAAATATACTTCCTCTACTAAACTTTGCATAAATGCAGTTATCCTCCTCATTCTCTTTGAACCCAAAATTTCTTATGGTTTCATCAAACTTAATGTACCACTGTCTAGACGCTTGTTTTAATCCATAAATGGACTTCTTTAATCGACATCCCATATTTTCTTTTCCTTTCATGACAAAACCTTTGGGTTGAGCCATGTACACATTCTCATATACATCCCCATTTAGGAATGCCATCTTAACATCCATCTGATGTAATTCTAAATCATAATAAGCAACTAGTGCCATAATGATTCTAAAAGAATCCTTTGTCAAACAAAGCAGAAGGTTTCTGATAATCTATTCCTTCTTTGAGTGAAGCCTTTGCTACAAGTCTAGCTTTAAACCTTTCAACATTCCCTTTGGAGTCACGTTTGGTTTTGTAGACCCATTTACTGTTCCTACTGCTTTTGGCTCCTTTAGGAATTTCTTCTAAGTCCTGCACTTTGTTTGTACTCATGGATCTCATTTCATTTTGCATGGCGCAAGCCACTTCGATGAATTGGGACTTCTCATCGCTTCTCATAAGAGGTGGGATCACCTCATCTCTATGTCTTCACCGACATAAACTTCATAATCACCGGAATAGCCGATCTCTGCTTTCTATGATCTTCTAGTGGTTCTTGAGCAGTTCATCGCTTTCTACAGAGGTCTCTCAGCTCCTCACTGCAACAAGCTAGGGCCTCGGGCTCCACAACAGTGCCTCGCACACCGATCAAGTTGCACTTGGAGAATCACCAAGAGTCTTTGTAACTTCTGTGGTGCAAGAACAACAGTATTGAGAAGAAAGGCTCTTGAACCATAGGAGTTGGGGCACAAACCCGCTTCTCATCAAGGCTAATTTCTCGGGGTACCATGCTCCCCCTAATCATATCATCCTCTATAAACACAGCGTGTCTTGTTTCTACAAACTTGGTATGTCTGTCTGGACAGTAGAAACGATAACCCTTTAATCTTTCAGGATAACCAATGAAATAGCAACTAACTGTCTTTGGATCTAACTTTCCTATGTTTGGGTTGAATACTTTTGCCTCAGCTGGACAGCCCCACACATGTAGATAGTTTAGAGTGGGCTTCCTCCCAGTCCATAACTCATATGGTGTTTTAGACACCGACTTACTAGGGACCCGATTAAGAATATGGGCAGCGGTTTTTAATACCTCCATCCATAGACTAACCGGTAAAGTGGAGTAATTTATTATACTTCGTACCATGTCCATTAAAGTGCGGTACGCCTTTCAGCTACTCCATTTTGCTGAGGTTCACCGCATAGAATATCGGCTACTATGCCATTTTCTGCAGTACCTTGCAAAAGGTCCTGGAACTTGGCCATAAGCGGTGTGTTTACCGTAGTACTCCCCTCCACGGTCTGATCTTACTACTTTAATATTTAAATCATGTTGATTCTCTACTTCAGCTTTAAAGACCTTAAACTTTTCTAATGCTTCTGATCTTTCTTTGATAGGATAAATATAGCCATAGCGAGAATAATCATCAGTGAATGTAATGAATGAATCAAAACCATCCACTGTCTTTATAGGAAAAGGACCACAAATGTCTGTGTGGATTATTTCTAAGATTCCTGTATACGCTTACGCCTTTCTTTATTTGTTTAACATACTTGCCTTTAATACAATCTATGCAATGATCTGTGTCTGCAAAGTCTAGGGGAGGAAGAATTTCTTCTTTGATTAATCGTTCAATTCTCCTCCTCGAAATATGGCCTAAACGACAATGCCATAATTTCAACGACGATTCACTTTCTATTCGCTTTCACTTTGTAGTAACATTGCATACTTTTGCACTTGAGGAGGTACTTATGTCATTCACAATATCATAATGGGATAGCAAATAAAGCTTGTCTTGTCGGATGGCAAGACCAACATCAACATTATTAAACTTTATTACACACTTTCCGTTCCCAAAATGACACTGAATGTTCTCATCATCTAAGCAAGACACTGAAATCAAATTCCTTCTCAAAGAAGGCACTAATAGAATATCACGCAAATGGAGTATGAAGCCGCCATCCAACTCTAAGAGAAGATCTCCAATGGCTTCCACATCAGCTTCAACTCCATTCGCCACTCTAATTCCTCTTTCTCCTCTTTGTAGGATCCTCCTCGCATTTGGAATCCTCAGATAGAATTAGCAACATGAACAGCTTGCACAGAATCTATCCACCAAGTACTAGTTAGTGAATCTATATACAAGGATTCATCTATGAATGTAACTTGATCTTTACCTCTTTTGTTCACCACTTGAGGAACAGAACACAATCCTTCATGCGGTGCCCTTTCTCGATGGCGGCAAATACCGCAGTGTCTCGGGTCTATGTGCTCGTGGAGGCCTAGGACCTCGCCCATCGAACCATGTCCTCCATTGGAGTTTTGCCTCCATTTGAGTGTTCACCCTTCTCAAAATTAGTAAACCTTTTCTGCTGATAATTGCCCTTTTGATAATTACCTTTCTTGAAATTTGGCTTATTTTGAATCTGGAAATAATTCTTTTTCTTCTGAGAATGTTTAACCAGATTCAGTTCTTCAGCCCTTTGTGCCTTCAATCTTTCTTCTTCTTGGACACACATAGTAATGCACTTTTCAATAGACCACTTTTCTTCACTAATGTTGTAATTTACAACAAAAGTCTCAAATTCTTTTGGTAATGAAACCAATACAAGATGGACTATGAAATCATTCTTTAAAGGCATGTCAAAGGACGTGAGAGAGTGAGCCATGTTAGTCATCTTGAGAATATGCTCTCTAATGCCTGGTCCATTGCGCAGCCCAGATCCATCATACTTGTCATGACAAGTTTCTTGATTAATGTGCCTGCATAGGCCTTTGTAGATCCAGTAAACTGCTCTTCTATTTTCTTCAGACATCGTAGCATCTGCATACCGATTGCTCCCTTATGGACTCAATAATGGTGCCTTTGATCACCATGAAGCATTTTCTATTTGAGTTGTCCCACTTTTCCTTCTCAATACTATACGACAATTCTGCCGCAGCATTATTTGCAGCTTCCGGAGTCCCAGCTTCTGCCAGAACCAATGCCACAGGCTTTGGATGGAGCAAGGCATAATCTATCTCAGCCATAGCCATGGCCAAGTTCAAGTTCTCTCTCCATGAGGAGTAATTGTTGCCGTTCAACTTTTCAAGCCCTTGAAAGACGCTTATGGAATTGGCAATCTTAACTGGAAAAGCTTCAGAAATGAAATAAGAATTTAATCAGAAAACTAAAAAATATAAACTTTGGTATGAATAAATTAACGTTGGTCAATTAAACATGCTCTCAACTTTAATAAAGCCTTATCTATTTCTAAAACACCGCTAAGATAGAATAGAGCAAACTTTACTCAAACTTTCTATCATACTTGATATGGTCATGGCAAAATTATTTTCAACGCTATCGAAAATAAAATTACCATATCTTAAAATATTCAGCAGAAAATTCTATGTGAAATACTATAGAACATCTCATTTACTATTTTCTCTAATTAAATATCCACGTTGGTTTCAATTTAATCAGAGAAAAGAAAACTTAAAACTTGCAACGGAAACTGAATTTAACTTAGCACTTAAACTAAATCATGCGCTTAAACTAATATTTCACAGCAAAAAGAAAAAATTTCACTGTTCATGGCCGAAAACTTGGCTCCAACTCATTGCTGTTTTCTTCAGGTTTCGCCTTGACACCAAGCCAAAGCAACTGGCTCGGGCGGCGAGGCACTAACCCGCCTGGCCGAAAGCTCTCTGGTACTGGACTTCCTCTCAAGGCGTTAGATCGCATCGACGGCATTTGGGATGGATTCATCATGAGAATAAAACCGTAAAAATCGCAAGCCCTCAAACCCTAATTCATTTTGTTCCGAAATTTTCGCTTGCTTCTTCCCGTGGCGGAGGAGCGGAGGCGGCTAAGGGGGGCTTCTTCCCGTGGCGGTCGCAAATGGAGACGAGCACGGCAAAGCCAGGTAAGGTTTCTTCCCCTTTTCTTGATATTCTATGATTCGGTTCTTGGGGATTTTTGGGGAAAAACACTAGGGTTTCACAAATTCCAGAAGGAATCACGATCTAAAGTTCTTATCTAAAGTTCTTCGCTAGAGTTCTTCATCCTCTCCTTCTAATTGCTATGATTTAAACTAAACCCGAAGGTTTCAACACTTCTAGGGTTAGGGTTTGGGTAAAACCTTTGCTCTGATACCATTGAAAGACATCTAGTGTGTCTAGGACCTTCCCCTTCACCTCTAACCACTAGATCTAGGAGTATTAGGCAGTACCTTCGTTGTTGCCGCCATTCCCGTTTGACCCCGAAGCCATGGTGAGGTCGAGGCCTTCGGGAGGTTGGAGCGCGTCTGGACTTCAAGCCGTAGCAGTGCTTAGGGCGCCGGGGTTCACAGAGGAAGCTCGGAGCGGTCGGTGAAGAGCGGCGGCGTCCTTCCCGCCACTTCTCGCTTAGGGTTTAGATCGGATCTAGGATGTATGTGGGGCACCAGGAGTTACAAATAACGTTGGTTCAAGGCGTCTGCCTGGTCCTCTTTATATATAGCGGGTGTGTGGGGCCGCACAGTGAGGTTGTTGCGCCCGATCGTATGCGCAGGAGGTCACGACTCGGTCTTTGACCGAGCCGTGAGATCAACCCAACACTTTGGTCATCCTTGGATGCTTCCTAGGGTTACCTTTCATCTTCTCATCTTCTTTACTAGGTAGAAAAGCTGCCACTGGCAAGGTTAAATTTCGATAGCATGCGCTCGGAAAAATAAACTTTTTTTATTTTCGCAAAACCACCAACCGGTAAAAAAATAGTCTAGGGAAAAAGGGGAAAAAATTATCAGAAATGACAACATTCTTTTGTCGAGCCTAATACTCTACGTGTTCACTATAAGTTGATACAAACCTTCGATGAATCCGTGTTTTTTTGGTGACGAAAACATTGTTTTCGTTTTTTTTTGGTGCCGAAAACATTTTTTCGGTTTTTTGTTGCGCTTTGTTAAAAAAATGGGTCATTAGGACCCACCGCGATCCATGGGACGAAAACATTGTTTCCGCTTTTGGGTGTCGAAAATATTTTTTCCGATTTTTTTGTTGCGTTTGTTAAAAAAATGGGTCGTTAGGACCCACCGTCAATCCACTCGTCGCTATAAATCATGGACGAATCTACATTTTTAAAAAAACCCTGCATACGATCCGCTGGCAAATACATAAGTTGATATAAAACTTGATGAATCTGCTTTTGGTGACGAAACATTTTTTCCGGTTTTTGGGTGGCGAAAAAAAATTTTCCGGTTTTTACGTGGCGAAAACATTTTTCCGGAAAACGGAGAAAGGACTGAACGTAAGAAGCAGGACCCGGATGTTTTTTGTGGACCTGTTCGCTATCCCGAAAAATTAGAAAAGGGCTTGTTCGCGATTTGAAACTAACGGGAGGCTTTTCCGTAAAAATACCGGGCCAGGGACCCAAACGCGAAGTGGAAAAAATATCTTTGTCTCTTAGGAAATTGCACAGGGACCTATCCGTAATTTCGGAGAAATGGAAGGGTTTTTTTTGCAAAAGTGCAAGGTGACAGGTGGCCATGCCGGTTGCTCTCCAATTCTTGCACATATAGGTATGTTAATGATTCACCTCTTTCATCCATCATCTGAAGACAGCTCCTTGATAACTGGCCCTCTCGGCCTGCTTGGTTCAGGAGCTTGCTGAAGGAAGGCTCCAGCACTGTTCACTGCTCCACTGAGATCTCTGTGGGAGTGTGGGGTTCAAACATGCTTTGCTGAAGCAAGCTAGGTCCCATCATTAGCACCAAAGGGGTTCGTAACAAAAGGATCATCGAAGGGATTTGTCCCAAAAAAGAAACTGGACATAAGCCTCCCAGGTTGTACAAAGCTACCGAAACCAGGAAAGGGAACCCCGAAACCATAGAAACCATCTCTCCCGCCTCCTCCCCTCTGCATATTCTATTGAAGTCCCTGCCCAGTTAAACCGCGTACGCAGCGTAAATAAGTGTGATATATGATAAGTAGGAGTCACAAAATTGCACCCAGTGCACAAATCCAAATCGATAAGTAGGAGTTCGAACAAAACAGACACCACAACAATGTGAAATTAGCATGTAGCTAGTAACTACCTCTCTAACATCGCATACGCATAATGAACTGAAGACCCGAAGCTTATACAACATAGCCATAACTGAACTCGTTTCTGCTCCAGGTAATCTGGGACAAACCTACTTGAGTACACAGAAACATCTTCTTTCAAACCACGAGAATATCCAGGAGGGATTGGCAGCGAACAAAGGGTAGCGGTAAAATGAGTAGATGCCTGGCTAACCAAAGCATAGAAGCAATATAATTAACGTTTGTGTTAGGGATAGTAAGCACGGCATAAAACTGGAGACAAAGATTTAACGTGGAAAAACCCTTGCCGGAAAAAACTACGGGAAACAATGTACTATATCGCTTCAAGATTACAAGTACAGGGGGTTGGCTTATATAGCCAAAGAGTCCTAGTTGTAGACGACTTGGACTAACAACCTATTTAGATAGAATCAAAAGATATGGCAGTTAGAGATATTGAGTTATCTCCAACAAACCTCCCCTTAAGTCAAAATCTATAATAAAATTGTTTCCGGAAAACCCTGAAAGGTAATTACACCTAAGAATACAAGTGCATTAAAAATCCAAAGGACTATCGAACAAGGAAGATCGAACAAATAAGCCAAACACTTATAGTGCGAAAAATCACCATGGGTATAAAAGACTGAAGTAGTCTTGTCCAAATGCTTCTAATGAAGCGAGATTGAGCAAACCATCAGTAGGTCGAGAGAAAGACTGGAACAGTCAATCCAACACAGATATAATGAAGCAGACGAAGAATCTGGGTCTTCAATGATTCGTAACCCCAGTAAAATCTGAGTCTGTGCAACTGACCTTCTAAAACAAACACTCAATCATCTAACGGCATGAGCCAAGACATCACCTGAGGTGCTAGGTAGATAGCGAAGAACACATATCATGGACTTTTGGCATGCTCCATGTGGAACATAAAATTCAGCAAACTCCCTACTGAAAATCCATAACATGGTTGTAGCTGCTCAAAAAATATTAATATGAAGAAAACTTCTTGTGCCATCAATGGAATATAAATTGCAGTAGACCCCTCATATCGAGTAAAGACAACAAAAAGAACGTTGTAGTATCCACACAGAGACAACTCCTTCTTGCACTTCAAACATTCATCTCAAATTGACATTGGAGCAAAATCTTCACTAGAAAAACTCCAAAGAGTATAATGCTACCATCAGGATGTCGCTGAATTCCAAATGAACGTTGCCAAAACCTTTATAATGGTCAACGTTTCCAAACGGTGAATAAAACGCCAAGATAATGATGATGAAACACCAAATTCCAATGAACGGCGATGAAACACCAAAATCAGTTGTCCTCAACTGATATATTTTTTTTCACCAAAATCTCCAAAGTAAACGATGAAGTGTCGAATAAATTACCGATGATAAATACCGTCTGAACTGCAATAAAATTCTCCAATAATAAGCATGAAATAGCGTGAATTGCCGGATTTAAACGAGCGGCACGCGTCCCTGTCTCTGATGAATTTAATCGAGTCCATGCATCGGAATACCGATCCAGATAGTTGCGGCTTTTCCTTTGTCTCACGCTGGTAGAGACATCATGGCAGCCATCCCACATACCGCCGGACGCGTCGGTGCTGGGCGCCGATAGTTCAACGAGGCGTGCCTCGCCTCAAGCTCCGCGAGCAAGCGATAAACGTGCCAGATATGTTTCTAGTGTGCCGTTGGCAAAAAACCGAGAGAGAGGAAGAAGAGAACGTGGCAGTCTGTAGAAATCAATCTACTAGTTGGACCTGGACCACGTACCTTTAGTTGATGAAAAAACATGCATATGCATATACGATACATGCATGTGCTTCCTTGCTTATGAGTTCTCGGCGGATTCCGCATGGCACAGATGCTCTCGGCTCGGGTGATCTTCACGCGCGGGAGCTAGCGGACGGCGCAGGCGGCTGGCGCGGTGGCCAGGCGAGCCGTCGGAGGAGATGGGAGCCGACTGAAGCGGCGCGGCCGGCGTGCAACGGGAGACGCGACGATCAGAGCTCCAGGAGGAGCAGCGGTGCGGCCGGCATGAAGGCGCAGGAGGTCGCGCGGATGGGTAACGATGGCGCGGGCCGCCGGTCGGAAGGTAGAGCAGGCGCCTGTGGCTTGAAGTCGGCGCTGGCGCTGGCGAAGACGAGCGGCGGCGGCGGTAGATCGAAACCCCAGGTATGTGCGGCTTGCAATAATCTGAACCCAGTGCGATGAAGGCCGGCGCACTACAGGAAAAGTATTTATTCTCCATGGCCACAAATATGGTAGACAGTCAAAATACCCCGTCGACTAAAACCACATTAAGATCGACGGCCAAAAAAATAGCCGTCTACTCTAGACGTGAAAAAAGCGCGCCATCTATCCCGCTCTGGAATGGGGAAGTTAGGGTCGATAGCGTGTATTTAAGCCGTCCACCATAGTTTAGGGTCGACCGAATCGGGCCGTCGACTCTAACTGGCACACGGGCCAAATTGGTTGCGGGCAGAAACGTTGCTTATGGTCGACGGCTGCACACGTGGCCGTCGACCTTAACTGAATAGGGTGGACGGTTCCTGGCTGTCGATCATACGTTATGCTCGACGGCTGCACAGGTGGCTGTCGACCCTAAGTGGCATATACCTCGCTCGTAGAATCCCCATTCGATCGATTTTTCCCGATCGGCGCTTCAATCGCATCCACCGCCTCCTCCGGCGGCGCCGCCTCCGTCGCCCGGTGGCCCGAAGCGCCTCCTCCGCCTCCGCCGATGGCCTGCGCCGCCTCCTCCCGGCCGCCTCCTGCGGCGAGAAACAAATTACTGTTTTTCCCTGTAGTGGTGGCGGTGATGAAGATCGGCAACAACCGTGCGGGTGCCGCCTGGGAGTTGCCTCCTCCTGGGGCAGCGATTGGACAAAAAACAGTAGCTCTGATACCACTTGTTAGGGATAGTAAGCACGGCATAAAACTAGAGACAAAGATTTAACGTGGAAAAACCCTTGCGGGAAAAAACCACAGGAAACAATGCACTATATCGTTTCAAGATTACAAGTACAAGGGGTTGGCTTATATAGCCAAAGAGTCCTAGTTGTAGACGACTTGAACTAACAACCTATTTGGATAGAATCAAAAGATATGGCAGTTAGAGATATTGAGTTATCTCCAACAGTTTGCATGGTTGACTTCCACACAAAATTCCAAGCAGAATATTATTTGCCAAAAAAAATACTATGAAGCATGTTAAATATTCTGAAAGTTATTGATGGAGTTTTAGTTAAATTCTGACAGATTAAACAAAAGTTTATAAGATGATCTGACATTTCAAGAAATGTTAAAGTATTTATATAGAAGTACAAACTTACTAAGAGCTTGTTTATTTCAGCTTTGGATTCTCTAAAAACTGATTCTGGATTGTGGCTGTAGAGAAGCTGATTCTCTAAAAGCTGGAATCCAAAAGTATATATGAAGTGGATTGTGGATTCTAGTATATATGAATGGACTAGATTGTGAGAATCGGATTCAAAAATCAGACTGTTTGTTTTTTATTCTGTTTTTCGGGCCAAAATCCAGAATCAAAAGCTAAAACAAACAGGCCTAAGTCTAATTGCTTCCGAACCTTTCATGATCCTGAGACTACGACAGGAGTCGGCAAACATCCTGCTATTGAAGTGAAAGAAAATTTCATAACTAGAAAATTTCATAACTAAACTTTGTGTTTATTTGAGAAACACAAGTCACAAGATCTAATCAATATTTTTTTTTCCATTTGCATTGTTGTTTTGTGAAAGAGGGTTTCTTTACCCCTGTTTGACCCAGGTTTTAAGCCCAGGCCAAGCACATGGAACTGTCAAGTCCCTACTACCAAGAACACATTACGGTGGTACTTGCATTGCTGTTATTCTAAGTAGAAAAGAATGAAGATCAGTGCACTTACTCCCATGGAACGCCGCCAACAAGCATCCAGTCTCCATCCTTGTCTTCATAAGTCAGCACATATTCGCCATCCTTGTAGGATTAGTAGCTTCATTGACCAATATTCAGAACTAGAAGCTATCCTCAAAGATACATAGAAACGGAGCCAAGTTTTATTTCATCTTAAAAGAAATATTATCGTTTTGAAAGAGACAGAACACAAATCTAAGCAGGAGATAATCATTTAGGTCATTTTTTTTAGCTTCTAGTGATCCTGAAATTACTGGGAACAAAGCTTAATGACGAGAAACCGTTCTTCCTCCGAATCAAACATATTGCTTTATAAAGGAACACACGACGCACTCCTTCCACAATTCGCATCAACAGGAAATGCAATTATTCAGCACGTGCTTGCAAAATCAGAGAGTAACACGAGACATCTCACCAGCGGTGAAGCCGATGAACATCTTCTCGAGCGCCGTCGACAGGACCTTGTAGTTCTTGTACGTCTTGAGGCCGACCTTCCTTAGGTACGGTGCACCATCCATGCTGAGTTAATTGAGATTTTGCCATTCCATACATCGTGCTTCGCCAGAATGCCATTAGTCACGTGGACTTCTGAAATAACCCAAAATTTTCAAAGATGGTTTTAGTCGATTTTATTGGATTTATTTGAACTTTTGCTAAATTTCTCTAAATTCATTCTAGCCATTTGGATCCCTTTTTCCCAATTTAGCAACCTCCTGAAACTTTTCGCTTTCCCAAAATGGAAATGCGCCTCCCTCCTTTTGTCCTGCTTGCTTCGGCTAGCCAGCCAGAAATCGCCTGCTCGCCATTCCTTTCTCTCCCGCTTTGGCCCAACACTCCGCTTCTTTGCGCCATACCGCCAATTTGCTTTCTTCCCACAAGACGCCAAACCGCCAAGCCTTCTCCGCTGGTCGTTTTCGCCTCGCCACGCCATTTTTTCTCGTTCTTCTTCCCCACAACACCTTCCGATCGGGGCCTTCGCCATTTCTCGGCCACCATCTTTCCTCACAAGATGCTAACCCAGCTCGCCTGCCCACTCCGTCTCGTCAAGACAAGCTCCCAGCCGAAGCGCCAGTGTCGTTTTCTCCATAACACCCGCCAAGCATAGCTTGACTTCGCCTACCAAAGTCAGCCATCATCATCATCAAGGCCGCCGACCGCCTCAGACCACTTGTTGTCGCCATTAGCTCGCCACTCGCCAAGCACCCTAGCACCCCGCCGCTTCAAGCTTTTTCTCGACCGCGCCAAAACTCGCCGAAACCTCTTTCTCTCTCCGCCTACCAAGACTTCTTTCTTGATTTCGCTATAAAAGCTTCCCGAGCCACCATTTGCAAAAATGAATTCACCTCCTGATCTTCCGCTTTTCCCCACTTCTTCCACCTCCCCGAGCCCTCAGTCGCCGGCGCCGTCCTCATCTTCTTCATCTCCGATTCTCCGCCGCCCGGCCCGTCCGCTTATCTCTCTCGCCCATTTCTCCTTGCTATCAAGTTCGTCGAAGCGCCCTCTAGCCTATCCGCCAGTCCATCCCTTCTCTCGTGCGGCCGTTCGCTCGAGATCACCGTTGTCTTCGCTCAGCCGCCTCGCCGGCCTGGTTGTTCGCCCTCTCTCGCAATTGGGCCCCGTGACGCCCACCTCCCGCCTCACCACTAAGCTGTGCCCACTCGCGCTGGCCTCCCTTCGCCCCCATCTGGTCGGGTCCCGAAAGCAGCCACGAGCGCATGCTGCAAGGGCTAATGCGAGCAGTCAAGACAAGAGCAGCCAAATGGCTACTGTGGCCCAATCTCGCTTTTTCCTGGTTTTATTACATTTCTCGGTTTTGGTTTATTTAAAAATCCGAAAAATGCAAGTAAAATTCCAGAAAATCCCAAAAATCCCCAAAAATCCAAAATCCCCAAAATACATATTCTTGACCGGCCGAGCCATCGAGTCCAAAATGATCTCCGCTCGCTAAACCAAGTCCGTAAAATTCTCAAATGCCCCGAACCCTAATCCAAACCATTTTCTCTCTCATTTTCTTTTGCCGCTTTTTTTTTTTTATTTTTTTTCGTTTATTTATTGGTTGCGTTTCTTCACGCTAGATTCGACGCCAAGACAACCGTCGACACAAATCTTGAGCGGACCCGCTATTGAGCCGTGGTCAGAGCAAGCGCCGCTCGAACCGCACACTACACCACCACTTCCATTTTAGGCAAACCCTCAGACACGCAAGGCAAGCCACACTCCTTGAACATGTTGAACCCAATTCTGTTACAATTATATGTATATATTTCAGATTGCATTATTTTGGTATTTTAGAAAACTAAAAATGTGGTAGTTTCAATGACATGTTTAGATAATACCAAATGTTAACCCTATTGTTACGCCCTAACTCCTTTTTAACCTTAGGTTATAAAATATTGAACCACCGTGAGAATAGCAATAATTATAATCTCACTCTTAGTTGAATTAGCTTAAAATCTCCGAGGGATGGCTCGGGTGATTTTCCAAAAAAATTACTACTGTATGGGGGCCCGAGTATGGGCGGACCACGGAAGGTGGATGCTAGCCTAGCCCTCACCTGTGATTTGAGGCTGTGTTGTGGCGTGGTGGTGGTCAGCTTGGTACCAATGGGTTGTGGTATGTCATTCGCCGAGTCTTTGACATTTAAGGACCGATGTCTTGGGCAAAGTAAATAACTTCAGATCCGCTCAACCACAAGTTGGGCCACCAATTCCGCTGACTTGGCCCAACATAGCTCGGCAGACATTGTACTCCCTTTTGAATACCTACAGGAGGTAGCTCCCGATTCTAGGGAGAGAATGGGCCGCTGTTTACCGGGTGGAACGGGTATGGCGCGCCATAGGTTCTCATAACGAGAGGTGTCCACCGTAACAAAGCCGCTAATCCCAAGACCGCCCGTGGGATCCTGGGTATCAGGCCCAAGCAGACCCATCTTGGGTAGGAGCTAAGAAAGGGAAGTCCAACGAAATGCTATGATTAATCTCGGTCCGCCACAGATAAAAGTTATGCTGTTAATCCGTGGCATTACGGCCGACGATATCTTGTGGGTAAAGCCGAGCACCTCTGCAGAGTGATATCAATGGTATTCGAATACGCCGTAGCTCCTTAAGTTAATGAAGCCGAAGTTAATTTAGGGTGATTCCTGAATCGCGCCAGTAGCTTTCATAAATGGAATTTGTCGTAATTGTGAACTTTGCAAATGACACCCCCCATGATATATTGCTAATTATGATTTGTGTTTCAAATGTAAAATGAAAACTAATACTTGCAACTTGCATCCACAATACTTAAACCTGTGCCTACCTTGTTTATCCCCTGCATGTAATATTCAGAATTTCCGTGTGGTTTGTTGAGTACGGTTGTGTACTCACCCTTTCTCCTAACCCCCTCTTAGATTTCTAAGAAGATGACGGATTTCAAAAGGTCGTAGATGGCGATGTTATTTGGTTTTTGAAGGCCTTGATCTATCTACTCAAGCCTTCCTGTGGGTGTTTCAGATGTATTCTTGCTAGCCGCACCTCTTGTAAAACCTTGGTCGTTAGGCCCTTTTTTACCGTAAAATATTCGCAATTGTTCTTTTAATGTAATGTACACTTGGTTACCCATGACTCAAACTCGGTAGTCAGAAGAGATTTATACGCACCCCCCTGAAAAGGGTGGTCCGTTATAACTTCGCCATAATGACATCCTGAATGCGAGTCTCACCGCCAAAATGCCATTTTATATTTTCTCTGGTATTATCCTTTTCTTTTCCCTCATTTCGCCACGTAAACCGACGGTTTTGCCCCCTCTACTCTCCTCGGATACTACTCGCTCGTAGTCTCGCCCATAGCGGCACACCGCTTCATCCTCGCCATGAAGTCGCGGCACCCACATCCGCGGCGCCGCCCTCCGAGGCGGTCTCCACCCGTCCGTGCCCTCGCCTCCAAATGACAAGCGCGCTCCACCCGGCTGCTTCATCTCCTCCACCGGCCGCCTTCCTCCACCGGCCGCCTTCATCTCTTCCAGTGGCGCGAGCTCTGCCCCGACTCTCCCCTCCCCTCCCAATGTCTCAGTCAAGCTGTAGGTCGGCACTGAATACTTCGAAGTTTGCCGACATTGGCCCAAGTGGTTTGCCTCTTGTTCCTTACCCTAGATGCGCAGACCAGGTTTTGGAGCTTAGGTCCAATTCCGCACGTAACCCAAACAAGGTTTTCTTCAAGTGTTGCAGGAATGAAATTGATGTAATATTTATCTCAATGTGATTTTTGTTGGTCTCTGCTCTATGGATTAGGCCTATAATTGCATCATTGTTTGTTAATAGATGCCCGGAAGATGCAAGTTTTTCAAATGGCTTCCGGATTATCGTCGATTGCTTGAGGAGTATGATTTGATTGAATGTGAAGACGAAGCCCAGAAGAGTGGAGGAGAAGTTGCAAACCCGGCTGTAGTTGATGAATTGAAGTAGCACTTGCACATGTTGAAGATGGACGTAGTGAGTGCGGTCAAGTTGGGGCAAGTGTTGGTGGCGATAAACATTGCAATTCTCGTTCTGGTGTTGTGTATGTTTGTAGCTGTTGTGAAGTGATATTGTTTGTAATATTGTTGTCATGCTACTGTAAAAGTACTCCATCTAGGTGGGAAATGAGCAAGCTTTTGTGTTTGTCTGTAGTTGCCTAGTTCTGGATCTTCAAGCTATTGTATTCTGCCTGTGTAATAAGCTATTGTTTAGTTTGGTCATGGGCAAGACATGTATGTCTGGACATGGGGTTTATGAAATATATGCAAACATTTCATTGTTTGGTTCTGGTCTGATTGTGAGTATACATTTAACTGTGAGTATACATTTCATTGTTTGGTTCTGGTCATGACTGCTCTGATTGTGAGGAGTGAGTATACATTTCATTGTTTACAGAGAACTGAAGTAAACAATTGCCTGAAGTAAGCAAGATTTAATCATTGCAGTAGAATATAGCGATCTGAGTATACATTTCATTGTTTACAAAAAACTGAAGCAAAAAACTTTCACCAACTGGAGGACCTCTACTAAACATTTAGTGGATTGAAGTTACAAAGCATGTTTAGCCTGAAGCAAAGCCACTCCACTGCTGATGTTTGCTTTGCTGAAATGGTCTCTGTCCATATGCTCTAATACTTGATGCTCCTGAAAGCCAAGTGCAAAAGAGGTGGGTGTTCTAACTTGGAGAAATCACTCATGAGAAATTCTCCTGTTCCTTCATGGCCTCTTTCAAGGGTTTGAATTTAAGAACCTTTGGTGGCATGACCCAGGTGACAATACCACCTCTAACGTATAAGCGTAAATGAGGAAGTGTCTTCTTCTAGAGTAAAAGAGTAAGGCCGCATTCTTAATCTTTCTTGGTTTTCCATCATTCAAACTACCATTCCTCGACTTCAGAGAACACAACTAGATCGCCATCCCGAAACTCAGACGCTCATCATCAACACAGAGACAAGTGTTGGGTTGTCATTATCGATCGATGCCACAATTCCAAAGATGTGGTTCCTCTCCATCGAACTTCGCATATAACGAAGCAATAGGTGGTCATGGTCGTAGCAAGAATCATCGAACTCAATCGCTTTCTAAGCCGATATCGCTTAAGACCACACTGTAAGTTCACACAAGGAACCGGTTATTCCGAGAATTAGAAATGATCAAATTTTTACCAAAGATAAACCAATAAGCATATATGCTTACAAATTTCATACCAAATGTGGGATCAAATTTCATACCAAAGGAGTACATGTCAACAAATCTAAAGCAAATGGATATGTGTCTCCATAGAGATGCTGAGAAATTGTTTTGCAGTTTTCTACTTAATTTTCCTTCGCAGCAATTGGCACAATTTAATGGAGCCTTATGGCTTTAATGAAGTTTAGTCAAATCTGCCACTAAGATCTTATGAATGCAAAGAAATTTAACTCGTGTGACATAGTTTCCATAATCGATCTTGTGCCGTAATGCAAACAGACTAAGATTTCATCTATTATGCATTGGCTTTCAATTGTTGTTGCAATGCTCCAGATTCTCTCGCCAAGCAAAATAGGAAGAAGTTCAACACACAAGAACATGGCAAGAAGTTAGTATAAAAAACACTTATACCTGCAAAGTTGGTGATGTATCACAATCTGCTTGAATAATAGCTCATAAAGGTTACCTGCAATAGAAACAAAGGTTTAGATAGCTTGCTGAAAGAACACAGTTAATAAACCTAATTGCAAACATTCGTAAACCGATTATATTTTGCAAACTTGCTGGTTTCAGTGTTTTTCCAATTACGACTTCTCATACTCTCCCGGTCGACAAGGTCATTCAAGCGTGCCAACATCAACAAGAAAATTTAAATAAACCACATAGTGCCAACATGAACATACAAATTTAAACCACATAGTGCCAACATACAAATTTAAACCACATAGTGCCAACATCAACATACAAATTTAAACCTAGTGCCAACATCAACATAGAAATTTAAATGTACCACATGGAACGGGCTTTCATTTTTTTGGTGGTGTAGTCATGGACGATTGACTAGAAGTGCCTTCTCCCATCAACATAGCAAGGCGCCTTGTGTGAGCATTCCGGCTTCCTTGTATAATTGCTTCCCTAGTATTGATGGCCTGTGTTGCATTGATGTCGCTTGGCTTTTTCTTCCTAATCTTCCTCGCCTACAAGTTCAATTAAATTGTAAGTTGAGGCAAAGAAGAGAAAAAATAACATAACAGGAAATTTGGTTAAAAAAGCTTGCCTTTTCTTTTGTCCTGCTCAATGGGCATTTGTAGCTAGCTTGCCTGTGACCATAGTCTCCACATCTCAAGCACTTCGCTGGGCCTCTTAGGTGTGTTTTCCTCATTGTACTAGAGCTACCTCCACCTTCAAGGCAGCCCTTGATCCTCAATTTCCTTTGTCTTCCGGCAGTCCTTTTCCCAAGAGGTACCTCAACATCTACATCCACATGAGGCCATTGTGACTTGTCAGGAAGTGCTCTATCCTTTTCTGATAACATTCTTTGAACTTCTCCACAGAATAGTAGTCATGAACAAAGTCCTCCATCTTCACATTTCTATTTTGTTGTGCAATGATGAATGCCGAGCATGCCGCACGGCTTCCCGTGATGTCGCCACTCCTCACAACCGCACTCACGAATCTGCTTTAACAACATGCCTAGACAAATTGTTGCTATTATCCCAAATCTCTGCAGCCACACAATCAGCCTTCATAAAAAGACAAGTGTCCTAACCCTCTAGTCCTTGCCTTCAATTGATGCATGACGGCCGGTAGTATCTTGCCTTCCAGCCTTGCTGCTAGCCTCTTCCTCTTCTGCCAAAGAGTCATTAGCATATCCCTTATACTACAATGAGCTCAAGAATGCACAAGTCTTTTATGTCTCTAATCCAGTGATTGAAACACTCAGCCAGATTATTGGTGATGTAATCACACTTGATAGTTGGGTTGAAGCTACATCTGTACCACTTTAGGTTATGATACTTGTTGAGCTAGTCAACCACTTCTGTGCTCGCCGCTACAACCTTTGCCAGATGATCAAAACAGACATCCGATTTATATGCCCTTGCTGCAGGATACATATATGAATTGGTTTCCCCACTAAATCTCTTGATAAAATTCTGCATAAGATGCCTCAAGCATTTCTTTGCTCAATCAGCAGGGAACACCTCCTTCATCGCTTTCTAACCCCTTGCAGCATCTCAGTACAAATAGCCAGAGGAGTGACATCTCCAATACCTTTGTGCAACCGCCTCATAAACCATACCCAATTATCCTCTATTTCTGAGTCTATGAATCCAAATGCAACAGGGTACATCCAATTGTGACCATCTATACTACAAGCTGAAGCTAGATGACCATTCCATCTACCATTGAGTGCAGAGGAATCTATACTCAGGTATGGCCTACAGCCTCCCAAAAAACCCTGAATGCATGGACCTAGTGCGCAAAAGAACCTATGAAAGAATACTCTTCCATCAACCACCCTCGTGTCAATCTCAACCATACTACCGGCATCGCTTTCAAGACTTCGCTTCCATCTAAATAGCAGCCTTAAAACTCTCATCCCGCCTACCATACAATTCCTTTAGAGCCTCTCTTTCCCTTCCACACTATATCATATGCAATGGTGCACTTGTGATCACCTTCCAACTTAGCCTGCAACTCTTTAGCACCCATGTGAGGAGTCTTCCTAAGGATAGGAATAGCCTTATCAGCAACCCATGCACTTGTAGGGGTGGTAGTCCTCCTCTTGCCACCGGATGTGCATGTGTGCTCATCGATCAAGATCGTGACCTATAAAAACATGAAAATGATACAAGAATAAACACAAATTGACAAACTCAAACAATTTAAAATGAAAGGTCGCAAGGTAGTACCATAATACCATTTTATCGATCAAGGTTCTCCCAACAATGTGCCATGGACATCCTCCACCACGATAATGGCCTATATATCTTGATTTGTCGCTTTTCTATATGTAGTTCAAATTCCTTGTTTATGGCAAACCGTCTCACAACCAACCTAAACTCCTTCATGCTAGGGTACTTTGTGCCAAGATCCATAGAAGGATTGTTCTTGTCATATATCATGGTCCTCTCATCCGGGACATCATCGCCAATATGAATCGCCCATCCTCAACATGAACCGCTCCATCACAATATGAACCGCCCATGATCATCCACAACAAAAACATTGTCACCACTTGTATCTTCAACATGCTCCTCGGCACCCATCGATGCATTCGGTGGTGCCCTTTCATCCTCATCCCGCACCCAACAACACATACATTTCATCTTCACCTAGGATTTCTACCCTTCCTTCCTCATCATGTCTTTCCTCTACTATCAAGCTATCCCAATCCACCCGTGGTTCAGTTGAATTCGATCCATAATCAACTAAAAGTGGTTCAAGTTCCATACTGCATAAAAGGCATCAATAAACTGCACATCATTTGAGATGAAGGCTAGCTTTGTGATTACACCACAATAAGGAAATAACAACGATTTCAAACTACAGGTAAACAACATTTTCAATATGCCACCGATGCTAAACCAGTGGCAACAATTGGTGATTTATGACTACTGAGCGGTGAGAACATTTTCAATACTGCTATGACTACTGAGCGGCGAGAACTGCCAACATCATTCAATTCCTGCTTCTATTTGGTACTTGGCATTCAATTCATAGAGTACTCCAATTCATATGGCAGTGATACATCATACATTCAAACTACAAACTAAAACTACAGATAAACCCTAAACCCTCTAGCCCGGGATACGGATTCATAGTTTATACTACATCGACCTTCAATCGAGAGTGCGGCTGCAGCAAAGTGCGGCCGAGCTTTTCATCGGCGACGGAGACCGCGTCCTCTTTATGGTCACACAAGATCGCCCACCTCCTTCCGCCGGAGGCGACGGATCTGGGGGCGCCTGAGGTGGTCTGAGGTGGGCGGATCTAGCGGGCGCTGAGGTGAACTCTGTTGTGACCGAGGAGCAGGAGGGAGGAGGCGCCAGGATCGAAAGTGCGCATCGTGACCAAGCGAGTATCCGAGGAGAGAGAGAGAGGGCAAAACCGCTACTCACGTGGGCTAAATGAGGGAAAAGAAAAGGATAATACCAGAGAAAATATAAATGGCATTTTTGGTGAGACTCGATTCGGATGGCATTATGGCGAAGTCCACGTGACTAATGGCATTCTCGCGCTAACGATGTATGGAATGGCAAAATCTCAATTAACTCTCCGAGAACCCACGCTTGGCACCCTTGGTGGGATGAGTCTATAGTGGCAATGGCCATGGCCAAGAATATGGCGGTCTGGCACTGGCTTCAAAAGCCGAGGCAGAGCTCGGTGTCCTTCAGGTTGTCGGCCACGGGGAAGGAGGCCGCCGAGGGGGACGAGGTCGTCGGGGGAAGGTGGGGGCTAGGTTTTGGGGGATTTGAGGTCGCTGGGGGAGTGTATTTGAGGTCGCCGAGGGAGGGAGATTTCATAATATGACACTCTTTAAAATTCACATTTCAGGATTTGACACTGCCCACAATATTGACTCAGATGGCCCCATATGTCATACACACACCAAAGAGGCACACAAATTGAGTGTCATATTCAAATATTTCACGAGGAAGGAGGATGAGGCGCCATGACTGTGGGAAGGAGCTCAGAACATCCTCCAAAATCTTAAATAATAAAAAATATGAAATTCAAACATTCAATATGATTTATTTCCAAATTTCTATTTTTTCTATTTATTGCATTTTGGGTTTTTTTGAAAATTTAATTTAACAATATGTTTTAATGTTTAGCAATAAAAAGAAATTACATAATAACAAAATATATAAAAATTATATTTAAATTTAATTCCATCATTAGAAATCCCTTGCAATATCCAAGAATTTGTGAACATATTTAATACGGATAAAGGTTTTAAAACCATAATTTAGACTAGCAATAGTAACATTATCCTAATTAATTAAAATTATACAAACCTAATCTTCATCTAAAAATTTTTCAACGTCATATACAGTATTAAAGTATCATACATTAAAAAAATTTAAAAAATAAAGCTCATTTAATTCCTTTATAAATTCAAAAATAAAACCCTAGAAATTTCATAAATTCAATGTCAAAATTGTTATAAAATAAATAAAAGAATCCATCATCTCAAAATTCTTAAGTAGTATCCTTAAATAATTAGTAACCCCCTCCCCAAAAAAGTTTCAAAAATTTCTAACAAAATATTAATCCTCAGAAAAATCAAAAATAGAAAAAGAAAATTTTGAATAGCGAGTTTATCACACCAGCTGACGTCGCCCAGCCATCAATGCACTGCCACGTCTATTTTTGTCCTGCATTTGGCGCTCCCATAGCCATACCATCTACTGTGTGAGAACCAAAAAACTGTCATGGATCTCCATCGAGCTTCGCTACACCATTTTTTGCTATAGAGGCCGCCCAGAGCTCGCAGTTGCCCTGCACACCACACACCTCAACCGAGAAAGGCCTCGATTTCATCATGTAACTGCCATTCCCACCGAACACCAAAGCTCGATTAAGCAAATTGGTAATCCATTTTTCAATTAAGCCTCACCTTAGCACTTAAATCTCACATTGATCAAAAACCCTCTTGAAATTTCAACTTCTGCCACCTAGAACCTGGCCACACCGCCGCCCTTCTTCTCCAAAGATAGCGCACAGTGGTAGCCCAAACCAACCAAATCCCGACGCTGAAACGAGGTAAAATGTAATGCTCGTGGTCCCTTGATGCTAAAACCTGAGCCGCCTCCCTTCCTCACTGAGGCTGACCACCGCCGTCTCGCTCTGGCCCTCGCTGTCGCGAGCCAAGCTCCGATTGCCACTGCCCGAGCTGAGCTCACCTCTAGGTGCGCGACGTGCTACTGGTGTCCACTCTGACTGGTGGACTACCGGTGTCAGCCACCACGCCTCACATGAACACACACCAGTTGACCCAAAGGGCCCACCTGTCGGTCAAACATGCTTAAATTAAAACCCTGCAAAAAAGAAAAGATGCTTTTCACAATAGTGAAAGTGTATTTTCTATTTTTGCCCAATTTCCCAGAATGACCAAATTCAATTGCTTATAAATTTTATAATATAGCTCCAAACAAAGAAAAATAAATTTCTAAATTCATATAAAATCATGTAGATTCTAAATATGTAAAAAATATTTAATTTTGAATCTCAGTTTGAAATGTTTGAATTAAAATTTGAATAAACCCTAATTTGGTCACTATTAGAAATATGTAAACTCTAACTCCTAAATTAATGAAATAAATTTCTACATGCTCCTCGAGACCATAAGCATTAATTTTGCAAAAATATTTATATTTGAATCAAGTCTGTATAAAATTTCTATTCACCATAAGCATTAATTTTGCAAAAATATTTATATTTGAATCAAGTCTGTATAAAATTTGTATTCAAGTTAATTTCTAGTAAATACAAAACTCAAATGGCTATAACTAGTGCATATAAATTCAAAATTTGGTGAAACCAATTCCTAGGCCCAGTAAAGATCATTATAATTAGTTATAGTGCACTTAACCCTTAATCAACACATGTTTTCAGGTGATAGATATAATATATACTTAAGAATTTAAGATATAAATAAACTTAAGGATTTAACATATAAATAAATATATATAATATCACAAAAAATATTAGATCATGTAGGACTAGTTTTAAAGGCAAGACCATCCTATATTGTAGAAATAATTATATATAAACATACTTTGCATCTGAATCCTATTAAAAGCCTAAACCTTCCTAGTACAAACCTTAAAAATCTATAACCCAAACAAATAAACTTACATAATAAGAAATCAAGATTAAAGACATTTTTATCATTAGAGCCTTCTATTTTGATTTATCTTGAAATTGGCATTATTTGACTTCTTTTAGCCTCTTATTGTTATTATTTTTATCCTCGACAAACGACGTGTAGACTCCGACGTTCCAAAAACCGCTGATTTATGACTCCAGCTACAAATCTAATTTCATGTCAGACAACAATCAATAAGACAAGCACCCCCTTTGATCATATTGATTCCAGTGTTTGAATTTTGTTTTGTTTTGTCAAATCTATTTATGCATGCGCATATTTTCTGTAAGTTTGCTATATTGTGGTATTGGTAGTTATAACTCTATCTCATGGAACTTCCTTAATAAATATTGAATTGTGAACCTTGATAACCCTAGAATAAGATTAGACAATACATAATATCAACATGGGCATCTGTGATTACATACTAATCATGCTTAGCCATGCTTTAGTATTAGAAATTGAAATAATCAGATTAAACTATTTTCTTGAGAATTTAAAAAGGTTGAATATGACATTAAAGGTTGTTGATATTTTGGTAAAAATAAAAATAAAACTATGGTTATGACGCGGATGATTATTGGCAATAATCGTATGTATATAGGACTGACACGTAATGTAAGGGGAGATTATCGTCCGGGTCGGATTAAGGACCGAACGTAGTGTTGCATGATCCAAGAGATATCTGTCCAACCACAAGTGCTGGTATGGAATAGCCTTAACCTATCAAATTACTTAGAACTAGCTTTGCACATTGGAAGGCTAGAGTAGCATAATTATTCTAGGCAGGTTTGCTCATAGGGGTTTCTACATACCAATGCAACAGTATGCCTTACTAGGGAGAAGTATGACATCAGGGTATATAACTATTTGTCATACAGTGATTGTACAAATATCGTCTGCCGCAATTAGTAAGGGTTTGTCATCACCAGGCTAGTGTAAAGTTAGGGCTAGGTAATGTAGCAGTTATGTTATAATCTCTCTACGGCACACCAAAGGAATTGTGCTAATATTGATTGCAAAAAAAGTTAATCATTTCTTGTGGATAAATCTATACACCACTGCATAGTGTAAATCTTTTCGAAAAGTCATGCCAACGATTATAGGAAACTTGGTGACCTGACACTAGTTAAATGATTTTCTTATTTTCTTAAAAGTGGATTTGAATTGGAAACATGTGCCGGAAAGTTTACCCTTTAGATGATTCAATATTGTGTCGTGCGTTGGGAAGGATTGGTTTCAGCTGTTATGCCATATGTTGGCAAGGACTAATTTTATGCCATGTGTTGGCAGGAAATGATTCAAATTGTTGCTCACGTCATGGAGGACTGTGAGCTATTACTTTATACTTACATACTTGTTATTTCATATTAGTCAAACTTGCATTTAAAAATTTTCGTTTGCAAATTACTACTTGATTTACAAGTTCAAATTCGCTTTATACAAAGTAACCGTAGAAGCCTTCTTTGACATAGCCTACATTTGTTGCACTTTTGCGATACACCTTAAGGTCTTACTGAGTACGAAAGTACTCACCCTTGCTTACTTGTTAGTTTATTTGAAGAAAAGGCCTCTGAAGATATATGCTTCACCGTAGGATACGGGAATTTTGATGATGCGACTTTCTAGAGATTATATCTTGTTAGTTGCCTGAGAGTTGGATGGGCACACTACAAGACTTTTGCTTCTTTTCGCTGCAATATACTCTTCTTTGTAAGACTACATTATATAAATAGCTTCCGCAATAATAATATTGTGAATGGATGTGCTACCAATGTTGTAAATATATGTACTAGCCACTGATCATGGGACTAGTACTGTATGCATATAGATCATCCTTCTTGATATTTTGTACCAAAAAGGAGAGTCGTTACAAGTTCACCGAGGGATTTGAGGTTTGGGGGATTGGATACCCAACGCGTGAGGAACCGATGTTTTACCGTGAAGTGATGTGTATTGAACATCACATACAGTTTTTAGCTAAAACCGTTTGTGGTATCAATGCATACACATCACAGGAAGTTTTTGGCTAAAACCATCTGCGATATAGACTCATCATAGATAATTCTTATGAAACCGTCTATGATTATATTTAACACAGATGGTTTTTGAAAACCATCTACGATGAGGAGTCTAATATAGTCCTTTTTGTAGTAGTTTTTAAATCAAAAGAGAGTTCACAATTGTTTTCAAGAGTAGGGGTTTTCATGATTCGACATCACCAACAAATAAACACATTTTAACCTTTGAAATACTACTTACGCCTTGAGTTTAGGGATCACCCCACAACATAGTTTCATAAGCTAGGAATACGACACATTTGAATGATTCAGGTTTATCTCTATAGAAAAGTGCCCAGGTTTACCCATGAGATGTCCATAACTTGCAATCATTGAGAAACAACGTATCCATTCTAGTCCTAAAACATTTGTTTTTACTCGATGAACTATGCATCCATCCTAACAATTGAGAACAAGCTAGACGCAGGCAAGACTACATGTTAACAGCTTACATGGGTTCTACCATTGTGAAAATGCGACTAGTGACACCCAAATGTTCACTCCCGATTCCACCCATTACCTGCTAACATAAAGCCTTCTCCAACATACTTCATGAAGTGGGACAATGTACTGGACTAAGTCTGATATCTCTGTCCAATGGATGGACGATAATTATTTCAATTTCATGACATCATGGCACAAGGTTATAATCATTATATGCTTTGGACAAAACCACATTCCAAATAGAGAACTAGTGCACACAACCACTGGGTAGCATATGCATACAATCACCCCAAATTTCAATTTCATGACATCATGACACAAGGTTCTAATCATTATATGCTTCGGACAGAACCACCTTCCAAATAGAGAACTAGTGCACACAACCACCGACGGGTAGCATATGCATACAATCATCCCAAAACCATACAACCAACATCCGTCTCAAAACATTGCTCTAGGTGAGCAACCCAACATTCATAACATATTATTGTAGTATATGATCTGACGCATCAACATGTGGCGACTGACAACAATAAGAGTTGTGTTTTATTATCCTATTACTATGTTAATCTAATGTATTGTACACCAACTCTATGTTTATTAGCACTCTATGTTTATTATATTTATTATCAACAATGACATGTAAGCAATGTAATTAAAGGCATTAACTAGATATTAAAAAATAATTCATAAACATTGACAAATAAGTAATGAGGAAAGTACCCATATATAATATACCCGACTAATTAGATAGCAACATGATCAAGGATTGTGAATTGCCTTACGGCTTGCAGTCTTTGTTCATTCCAACATGTCCTTCTAGACTCACTTTATCGAGGTCTTCGGGATATACTCCAAGTCTCTAATTCCATTCTCTCCATAGAACTCCTCTAGATTTATTTCAACTCCAGCTTCTTCATAACCTTCGATATCGTTACTTTCTCCCCCAGTTGCTCCCGTAGCTTCTTCATTACAATCTAATGTACCAACCAAAAACAATCCCAAACAAATCCACTAGCAAGACTGCAAACTCTTGCAAAAGATACCTGCAAAACAAGAAAGAAAACTAAGCCAAAGACATATTGGGAGGGAAAGCCGTGGTTGGAATCTCTCAAAATCCTTGGATTGAGAAAAACTAATAAAGGACGGTGGTCATCAATATTTCACGGTGCTACTAGCGTCCACGGTGCACTTGCAGAGAAATAGGAAACACGATTAGATGATTACCGGGAGAGAAACTGACAAATAAACTGCTTTGGAAAGCTTAGAATTTACAAGGGATGGTGAACAGAGATGTTTTAAGGGTCCATAGGGGCTAGGGATAGTTTACTGTGAAGAACTGGTTCTAAATTGGTTTAAATCGTCCATAAATAGGTAGAAACGGTTATTAATTAGTTTAAATCGAGTAGAATCAATCCAAATCGGTATTAAATGGGTATAATCGGGATTGGGTTCGGCTTTCTCAAGATTTGGTTCAGTTGGTTCTAGTTGGGCACAACTTACGTGGTTGGACTCAAACAAATGGCAAAGTAGTTCGTGTTGAATCATAGATTGAGCACCGTAGATTAATTCTAATGTCAAACAAGAATATTGAAAGTATCTAAATAACAAGCACATAATATACGAACACAAGATATAGAGGATTTCAAGTCTTTTCTCTTTATTGATTATGGATTGATTCTCTTGTACAATGAGGATTATATTTATAGCAAAAACCTTCAGGGATAGTTTCGAAATTTGTTCACCAAAATTAAAAGTCCGATTATACCTCAACGAAATCAAGAGTTTGATTATATCTCAACACTTCCCTCTTAAGCGAATATCGCGTCATGCATATACCTCATCAAAAATTCCTCCCAAAAACCAGTGGAAAAAAAGATAGAGAAAAGAGTATATGGCATCCGCATATTGTGTTACACTTGTTGCCTCGTTAAAAATCTCCACATGAGAAAACTTCAAGAAAACTCACTAAGGGAAAAGAGTGCAACTTATAATCTTCTAGATTATGGTAGTATCTTTAGGATCATTCTATAGGTTATGGTTCAGAGATTTACCCTCTGAACACTACATATTTATTAGTCATCTCGTTCCAATACCACGAGCATATCTTTAAAAACTGGATGATAGTAATGACTTAGTGAATAAATTAACTAGATTTTCACATTAGTTAGTTTGCCTCACCACATGACTATGATGGCGCATTTGGCGTGGGCATTGCGGGAGACATTAGGTGCAGCTGGTGCGCAGGGGCGGAGCTGGGCCTCGGGCCACTGGGGCCTGGGCCCGAGGCCCAGCACAAACAACAATGGAAAAATACTGTATAGTCTTTATTTGGGCCTGAGGAGTTCAGCGCCAGCCCAGACTCGGTTTGCTCGACTAGAGCACCTCCACATCGGGTGTTCTCGGCCAGGCTTGTAGCTCACGCCGCCACTCTGGTCTAAACTCTAAAGTCTGAAGTTTAAGCTCTGGTAGTTAGTCTGGTGATTGATTGATTGGTGAAAACTAAAAAGCAACATGTCTAAGCTCTGGTGATTGGTGAACCCGTGAAAAGCAACATGTCTAGACTCTAAACTCTTTCAAATTTTCAACCTGTGTCAGTGTGTTGAGTAGTATAGCAATGTCTAAACTTCATTGTTCTTAGATCTTAGTTCTCATTGAGTAGATTAGGACCATTAGGTCGAAATTTTTCCCTGGAAAGGTTCTTGCCAGTGCTATTATATATGATAGAAGAAAACAAAAAATGTGTAAGCTGGCTAGCTGCTGATTCTGGAAAGTAGGCATAAATGTATAACCATTATGCTTTCCTATTGCTCATATCTAATGCAATTTGCCAAATAGTTACCTTTACAGTTTTGTATGCCTAATTTACATGTGCAATTTTATTTTTTACAGGTTCAGGTTTTTATTCTATTGCTGATGAAAATATAATAGTCTTCGATGCATCAAACCTTCGTTAATTAGGTATTACCTTTTCTACCACTCGTCCACTCCGCTATGCTATATTGTTTTGATATATTTTATCTATTTTATTGAAATGTTAAGTATGGAATTCAAATTTATTTTTAATTGTGTATTTGTGTTGTACTTTTGTTATACTTAAATGTTTGTAGTCTTTGATAACCGTAATAGTCACTTATTTTCGGCCCGAGGCGTACAAAAATCCTGGCTCCGCCACTGCTGGTGCGGGTGGCGGTGGGCACAGCCGATGTGGGGGTGATTTTGGGCGCGGCCAGCTTTGGGCTCAATCGATGTGGGTGGAGGCGGCCACGGCCATGGTGTGTGCTATGCACGCTTGGTGACACCGCTCTAGGCAGTGATGCACGATGGGGGCATCGATGGCTGGAGACGACAAAACATGGTGCTAGGCTGTGACGGGATGGTGGCTTAGGCGAAAACACGTCGAGCTAGGTGGAGAATATTTTTTTCAAGTTATCTGTGTGAACAATAATGAGACCCTAATTAGGCTGATAGATCAATCTATCTATTCTCTAATCACCAATTGAGAACAACTAATCTAGATAATTAAGGTAATTAATCTATGGGATTAAAGAAACAATTCAGATTAGTTTACTCGTGTGCTTCAAACTTACGTACGACTTGCAGTAGATTTAATCTCTTGATGCCGGCCAAAATTCGATGCAGTGTAGATTGATGCAGACAGACAATCTTGATCAACCTCAAAGAGCTTCATGCTAATAACATGTTGTAAAACAACGACTATTGTCGTAGATTAATTTTTATATTAAAAAGGACATCAAAACCTGATGTCCCAGATCCATTAAGAAACTGAAGGTTGCAATAGTAATAGTCCAGCCTAGATACCAAATGACCAACGACATAACAGGACAGAACCTCAACCATTCATCAACAGAAAACACAATTACAGCTTGCCATCTACCAAGTTACTAATATAGAGTGCAATAGACTTCTTCTCTTTTGGATTGAGGACTTCTTCCTGAACTCCACTCAACAGGTACTCACCCTTAGTTATGTTGTTCCATGACTCAAAGGAAGTGGTGCTCGAAGCCTGAACTCCAATTCCCTGCAAAACTATTCCATCTTGGTCACCATCTCCTCCTTGTACAATGGACTCCAGTCTCTCAACGCAACGATCATTCTTCTCCAAATTGTTTTTACACTTACCCAACCTTGGCAATGAAAAATCATGTCACTTCTATTATTCCATAAGTTCCAAAGGGCAGTAGCACAAATAGTATTTAAAGTAGTATTTTCCTTATTACTAAGCTAAAAACAAGCCACAGATTTATAGTTATTCCCAATGGTCAAATTAAAGAACTCATCAACCATGTCCCAAATGTTTCAAGCTACAACACCCCTTTTCAACAGATTATCTTTAGTCATTACTTTGTTATAAGATATAAGCCAAAAAAAGAATTGAATTTTAGGTGGAACAATCAAACTCCACACTGTAGGAATGAAAACCGGTAACACCTCTCTAAAATTTATAATAACATAAAGAGATTTGATCGAGTAAACACCATTACTGTTATACTGCTGTCGGTGTACTTTGCACCGGGGTACCCTCTCCGCCGTAGAAATAATAGGCCCAAGAAGCGGCCTGGCCCAACTTGGTGCCTGTCGGTGTTTCGCATAACCGGAAAGTAGATTTGTAAGTATAGGGGATCACGCGCTCCCTCTCCTCGAATGGTTAGACCAAAGAAGTCCCAAATTTATATCGTTCGGCTGAACGCCCCTACTTCCCTTGTGGTGGCGGTTTGATTGCCTTGAACGGAAGGTAAACAGAGGTTACAAACGGAGGTTAAGGACAAGCCCTTAGCACTCGCCGGGGAAGAAAATCGGAGGGCTTTCTTTGAAGCCGACCCGCCTGAGAACTGTAAGCAAGCTAAGCGGAGGTGCCGATGAACAAACGCGCACGGGTGCGTGTGAAGGAAAGAACATCTCTCTCCCTCATGACCGCCGCCCTTTATATAGGCGAGGGGCAAGTTACACGAGGATTTGAAAAAGAGGTAGGGGATGCTACGCCCAAGCGCCCCGGTCTTTGGCCATGATGATCGGCAGTCTTCGTCCAAGCGCCCCGGTCTTGGTCATGATGACGGCAGTTCTCGCACATCCCATACGGGTTGGTAGACACAACGGGTCGCGCTTTTTTCGGAGGGCACGACCGCTTTCCGAGCACCGCCGATGTCGACGCCTTGAAAAGATGGGTGCTTTTAGCCGCTCTGGTTGCCTTTTGGGAAGGAACCATCCCCAATATGACCGTTATGTCCATGCGTGGGTGACCCATTAGGTGTAGATCGCTAACGGGCAGTAGATCGCGGATGAGGCTTATGGGACCCTGTCGGGGTCCCGCTGGCGCCATGAGGCACTCGACGCGGGCTCGGGTCGGCGGCAGGAGTCGAGGCGCTGGCCCCGGCCTGCTGGGTCAAGGAGCGCCAATCCGAGGTTCGCCGAGCAATAAAGGCGGGTGATCCTTTGAGATCCAGGGGGCCTTGCAGCCCAGTGCGATCCATTTGGTACCACATTCAATGTCAGCGATACCCCCCTTCAGTGAGGGACGAGGACCAAGGCAGTTTTATCTTCTGGGTTTCCGTGGTCTTGTCACTGGCCCGAGCCCGATAACTCTGAGAAATATGATCTTGAAATAGATGTATACTTTTTGGGGTACCGTATGGGTATTCGCCAAGAGCCCTCGAGGCCGCCCCAAACACAAACGCTTTAGAGGGACCTTCCGCTGTCCGTATGGTCTTCGACAGCAATGCGACGCCGATAATGAGGCGATTGTGGCTTTTTTGAGATGGCTATCCCGCCGGCCGAATGTGACCAACCCGTCGGTTGGTTTCGACTCGCGGCGCATGCATGCACGGCGGTGTAACCTGAGCGGCCGGAGAGCCGGTCTGGGGTTATATTGGTCGGCGATGGATTCGGCCGAGCAGAAAGCGCAGCTTGGTCAATCCCGAGCCTCCGAGTGGATCAAGTGCTGCTCGATGCCGAGGTCCGACTGCTCTGGCCACCATTCTGCCCGTAAGGCGCGAGCGCACTCCGGTGGGTGTAGCTCGAGCCCCCGAGCGGCCGGAGAGCCGGCTCAAGTTATTCAGCAATGAATCCGACCGACTTTGCCGGAGGGCCCTCGATGCGAGATCATGTTTGGCATGCGGTGTTTTACGCAGTCGCTTGCTTCGCCGGCTAGACGCGCCGTGACCGGCTGTGGAGGTCCAGATGCCTTCACGAGGGGTTCTGTTCCAAAGGCTCGCTTAATGTCGAAGTCAAGGCTGCGCATGCCAGGGAGGCCCAGATGCTTCATGAGAGGTTCTGGTTCCCTGCTCATTTAATGTCGAGCTAGGCGCTGGGCATCCATCTCGAGTCCTCGCTTGGACGAGGCACTGCGAGGAGAGAGGCCATTGGTCCCCACGGTACGCCTGGTCCGTAGGTGTGCGGACCTGGAGGTGAGCAGACGCAGAGCGTTTCAACGCCGTCAACACCGTGCTCGTGGAGCTGCTAACGGGTTATCCAAGTGGGCCTCGAGATCAAGCGATCTCCGAGCGATGATCTCGCACGGTCCGACCACCTGGGGCGCACCCATAAAAACTTTTTACTCGATCCTCGCATCGACTCGAGTTCTGAAGTGTCAGAACTCGGCGAATGGGTCGCCGCTTCTTTCTGGGGCTCCATGAGAGTTTGAAGTATAGTCTTGACGCGAAGCTAAGGCGATTGGGTCGTCTCACGACCCAACTAAAGACCCACCAAGGGTTCGCTTTGAATTCGCCCTCGCTTGTTCGTTTGGGAGTGGGCTAGAGATCCACTTGGTGGATCTTTTGCCTTGGAGCCCACAACTGTGTCTTATTCGTGAGGCTTTCAAGCCCTCTCGCCACCTCGAGGTTACTACAGCCTCCTTGGGTTTTTCAGACCGCTTCTGCGGTTTGAGCCAACCCAGAGGCAAAGTGATAAAGAGGTCGCGGGTGTTTCGTCCCGGCGATACCGACGTCTTTGCAAGCATTTAATGCGCTGGCGGGAATTTAAATGCAACCTAAACGACGGGGCGATACGCTCTGGCGGCTTGTTTGTGCGGCACGGGACGACGTGATGCTTCGATCGCATGAAGCGATCGGCCGATGTGTGTCCGCTAGCACGCCGCCTTGCAGCACTGCAGACTTGGTGCAATGAGCGCCATGCTGCCGCTCGCCTTGCAGCATCGCTATGCATTTCCACTCAAAATGTCATGGACTGTGACTTATGCGGGAGAGAGTGTTCTGACCTGCTATGGTCGCCCAGATAAGTGCCTTCTTCATGAGGCACCACTGCAACCATAGTAGCTGGGCCAGACACACGGTCGAGAGGGTTGCCACCGAAGGACCATATATGTCGATCGGTCACCCCGACCCGTGAAAGTGTGTGAGTTTGTAGCCCCCGGGTGGTGTGTGGGGACCAAGTTTGTGGTTGCTTCACAGCGCCCGGACTCGAAGTGGAAGAAACGAATGCGAAAAAACTCTTAAAGGAAAGATTGCCTTAACTTCTATTTCGTGTGCAGGAGGTGTTATGGCGGCCGGTTCTGACTCATCCTTCGGTCGGGCGCCATTTATCGCATCCGATCCACTCGCCGCCGCGCTCATCCAGCGCCGCTTCACACCGACCGCCAACGCATCTAACCCGAGCCGGACGGAAATCGGCGGTCGATCAAGGCTTCGCCGCAAGACAGGTCCTTTCGCCCAACCGCTCACGCCGCATTTTAATGTGAGGCGAGGTGGAGGGCACGCCCGCCACGCTGACGTAAGCACGCTCGTCTGCGACGCTGTCAGACGCGACGATTCCACTGATGCCTTCGCCTCCGGCCCTATAAATATGGTGCGGGGAAAAGCTACTATATGCTAGCTCGCCTCCGCCTCCTGCTCGCTTTTTTCATTGTTGAGAGAAGAGGAGAAATATTGAAGGCAGGGGCGCGATGGCGCAGTGGCGATTGATGATCGAGGGCAAGCGGAGGCGCCAAGGACCCTCCTGGGTCGGGCCCCAAGAGATCCCTGGTTGCCGATCACCATTGATGCGCGGCGAAGGGGAGGGCTCAGATTGCCCTCGCCGATCTTCCATATCCCAATCCTCATTCGAGTGAGTCTTCTTTGTTTGTCTTGGCAATGGCTTTTCGCTTTCTCTTGTCATAATGTTGAATCGGTTGGTTGCTTTTGACCAAGCATCGCTCGTTCTGCGTAACCGCCTCCGTGTTTACGCCGGCCACCTCGGAGGGGTGGATGCCACCGCTTTACGACGAGGGCGCGGGCAACAGCATGACGGTCACGCGGCCGACGCGATTGGACGCCTTAGCGCCGCAGTCGAATCGCCGCCACGGTGGTGGGAGTGCTTGCTCAGCAGCGGACCCAACCGCCGAGGAGGAATCGCGCAAGTGCGCGAGAGAGAAGCGTGAACGGGTTTCGTTGCCGCCTTGAAGAGGAGGCCACGGGGAAGACGCTGGGCCATCGCTAGCGGCCCGTTGAGGCCGCTGTGGAGGACTCACTGATGTACGCGAGCAATGAAGCCTCAGAGAGGGTCTTCCTCGCCCGCCAAATTTTTCGAGAACATGGGCAGAGCTCGAGTTTTAGGGTGAGGTCAGGCCGAGTTTCGAGCTTATTCCTGGGTATACACCTTCCGCATTTCAACCAGCGGCCGATGTTCTTTCGACCGCCATACCGCGCGAGCACTCGCCATGTAGGGTCGGGTCACCTGGCAAATCGTATGGAATACGCGGTTGGTTCGTCATAAGGTTAGCCGCGACGCTGGCCCTTCGACCCGATTGCAACCGCCGCCGGATTGAGGGGGACGCGCTGCTGCTGGTTGGTGCGCACGGCATGAGAAGGTGGCGGTCCGGGCGACGCCTTCGAGGGCGGGGCCGACAAATTGACGACGACATCACTGAGGGCGACGCCGATCAGAGTTTAGAGGAAGTGCCCAGCGCCTCTCTTTTCTTTTTTTTATATATACGACATCGCATACCGCAGTTTTGGGGATTTTGCCTTTATATTGGCGCGTTTTCTCTTCATGACGAAGCGCCTATTGGATGATCGTAGCTTTTAGGAATCTCCAAGGTTGTATGGGCGAGGGCCGTGAGCGCTGATACTTTGAAGGAAACATGAAAATCGCGATGAGGCCACCGCCGTGAGGCGCGTTTCTAACCGGATAAAGGATCGCACGATGGTCATCTTTTTTCCACCGCTAAGCGCCACGGACCGTAGCTATCCAGCGAGGTCCGTGAGCGCTTTGGCAAAACGAGGTACCATTGAGGCGGTCACGATGTTCTATGCTGGTGCACGATCCTGTGGCTGCGCGCGATAGGCAATCCTCCGAGCGATGCACGGCGACGTGGTGGTGATCAAGACGCTAGCGCCGGGCCCGAGGGTTTTACAAAATCGCAGAATAAGAATGAAGTTTTAGGATAGAATCGCTTAACTTTTTCGATATTCCATGCGCTAGGCAATGTTGCCGCTTGCCGTTTTGAGTCGAAGGTACCGGTCGAGGACTTCCACGATGTTGAAGGGCTCCTTCCCATGGAGGGGACAAATTATGCTCGACGTTGGATCGACTCGGCGCAAGACCGTGTCGCCGACGTTGAAGGTCCGTCTGCGACTGCCGATCATGGTAACGCCGCAGCTGGCCGACATTTCTGGCCGATCGAAGTAAATGGCTACATCGCGGCGCTTCGCTGCCGGGTCGATGGCGCCTTTTGTTATGCTGGTCGAGCGCCCGCCACCATTGAAAGCTTGTAGCCGGGCGCCAGAATCTGTGCCTCAGAGGCAAAACGGCTTCAGCATCAACACCGGAAAATGGTGTGAACCCTTACGACGGCTCCTGCTGCGGGTCCACAGTTCCGAGGACTGAGAGGCGCATGCGCTGCCCATCGCCCCTGAATTTTTCTACGATCAAGATCCGCTGTTTTAGCCCTTGAGGATCATGCCGCTATGCGCCGACTTTACCGTTAGTCCGCAGATGGGCCACAAACGCCTAATCGACGCTGGATGTTGAAGTCAGCAGTAATCCCGAGGAACTTTTTCCTCGGAATCGCGCCCCATTATCGGTAATGATGGAATTCAGACTCCAAACCGATAGATTTATGTCGCGAAGAAGTTGGTCGTCGACCGGTGATGGTAGCGCATCGCTTAGCCTCTATCCACTTGGTGAACTTGTCCATCACGACGCAGTAAGGCGCTGCCTCCCGCGCTTTTCTTAAAGGGACCGAACAGATTAAGTCCCCAAACGGGCGAACGCCATGTAATAGGATCGCCTCGAGGGCTTATGGGAGATGTCTCACGAGCGGAAGAATTGGCACCAGGCGAAAGTAACAATTGTCAAGGCCGCCATCGCAGCTGGCACAAGAAAACTTGGCGAAGGCTTTGCCCACGAGGGATCGGGGCGTGGTGTCCGCAGACTTCGGCAGGATGTCCAAAGAAGAAATGCTCTTGG
>JAYEVE010000615.1:0-32711 GCA_036346375.1 Guadua angustifolia
ATATTCATTTTCATCAATGTCACTAGCACTAGTGTACTCACCATTTTCTCGGATGATTAGAACCGTTGATTAGGGCAGTCTGCATCACGTGCCCCATCCCTTCATCGAAGCATTGTATTTCACGTCCATTGGTGGAGCAAGCGAGAAGCACTCTTAGCGGTGCTTGAAGTGTGCCGACTTGTTTGCCTCGGAATGTGTGATGGCGTCGAAGTAGTTGGAACTGCGGGTGTAGGTACCGTCCGGTATGGAAGAGAAGTCTTGGTATGGATCTGGACCGACTTGGATGTGGAAGAGCCTCCAAAATTACCTCGCGTTGTCGATCGTCGACCCTGCACTTCCCTTTACGCTTTCAAAGCAAGATGGTACAAGCAGTGATAAATTGTATTCTTTATAATCTAGTATGTCCTGTATCTCTCGGTTAAGCCCACCCAAGAACCTAGCCATTTTTGCATCTTCTCCCTCATCTATCCCACAGCGCAACATGCCAATTTGCAATTCCTGATAATATTCCTCAACCGTTCTATCACCTTGATTAAAGCGCTGCATTTTATTCAATAAGTCACGAGCATAGTATGTAGGAACAAATCTAGCCCTCATGACCGCTTCAACCCATCCCAAGTTGTAGGTACATTACGGTTGGTTCTACAAAGTTCTTTCCACCAAATAGATGCAAAACCGATAAATTCACTAGTGGCGGCGTGAACCCTTCTTGCTCGAGAGAAGTCATAAGAAAATTTTTGATCTACCGCCAACTCCCAATCTAGATAAGCATCGAGGATTATAAGTACCATCAAAAGGAAGCATAGTAAATTTCATTTTTGCCATAGAATCATCATGTACTTCCCTTTGATCATGTTGATTTCTAGCCATACCTTACTGTTATGGCGAGTCGATGATGATGTCGATCGTTGTTCACATTTACGTGTAGTCGATCCTCGATGTCGGCGTAGTTGTTCTCCTCTTGATCCACCGTTTGCAGAGAGCAGGAACAACAGGGAGCAGCGTTAAAAGCATGACCGCGACACCATTGTTGGAGGCAGCACCTTGAAGAAGTTGTGCTAGCTGTGCTTGAAGCTTCGATGAGAGGTGCCAATCGCGCTTCAATCGCATCAAGAGTGTCCGCGAGTTCGCATCTCGTCTTGATGGTGCATCCTCTAAAATAGTGACCGCGTCGTTCTTTTGGCGTCGGCGGTCCTCATATTCCTCCACTCAGCGTTGCTCCCATGATTGCTTGGAATACGCCGCAGTTAGTAAAACAAAAAACTACACGAGATATAAAGCTCCTATGAACTACTAGGTGGTATGAGTAAGTAATCCTCACACGCTCAAGCTTCTACCAAGTTCTTACAAGTCCTCGATGTAGCAGCGATTACAAATTAGGAACTGTGTGGTTAGAAGATGGTGGAGCTTAGAATGGGCAATAATATGTAGCAAAGGAGGAACTAGTACCTCTTGAACCAAAATAAAGCTGAAAAGTCGTTCAAAATCAGTCTGATCTTTGGTCTAGACTGGTAAATACTAGAGCGAGCCTAATCCTGTGATGCCAGGAAGCATAATGAGCAGCCTCAACACAAAGCAAGCAGCTAGGGCTCCTCTTTTCTTTTCTTTTTTTTTTTGATTTTTTCTCCTTTTTTTTTGTAGGAGCCCCAAGTGAATACTTGAGACTCAAGGACTCCAACAACACTCACGACACACCTTTTTTTTTTTGACGAGTATAAAAGGTAATTAAAGATACTCTCTCTCTCTCTCTCTCTCTCGAACTTTGGTTTGGAAATGATCTAGTCTGACTTTGAAGACACTTTTTTCTCTGATTTGGTGTGCTCGGAGAAATAGTCCCATAATGGTGACAGTTTTTCAGCGATGTTGGCGATTGGCAATTTTTCGCGATCGTGGTGACCATTTTCTGAAGGGCGAGCACTTTCGGTGCCAGTCTGCGATGGCGAGCACTCGGCGACGATTACCAGCGATGGCGAGCACTCGGCGACCAGTCTGACGATGGCGAGCGCACTCGGCGGCAAATGCAGGCGATGGCGGCACTCGGCAACTGGTGCCGCGATGGTGACACTTCGTGACCAGCGCCGCGATGAATGTGATCTTGAAGGTACTCTCCCCTACTTTGGTGATCGCCAAAACCACTTGGATTAGGAAGCGGATCGAGGAGAATTAGATTAATCTAATCTTCAACAACAAAGTCTGATCTGAATGCAATCTAATCTACTAGCGAGACCAGACTCCAATTGAATGCAATTGTGACAAAGCGTGACTCGAACTCGAAACTCTAAGGGACTAGACTCTAAAACCAGCAAAGAGACCGACTATGCAGCAAACGATTCAACAAACCAAGAACAACTAGTAAAAGTTAGGGCACAAATTAGCTTAGACGAGAGGAACCAATCTACTAAATTTTTGTGGGGCAATTTTGGACTCTAGGTAGGAGGCGAAATTGAAGGAAGATCTCCAAGGAAACCTTGAGCTCTGATACCACTTGATGGGGCGGGGATCCGATCTTCCGGTGAGATGTTGATCGTCGATTTGGGGGTTGAAACCTTGAATTTGGGGCTTCTAACGGCGGTTAGGAGCTTCTAATCATAATGCCAATCCACCGGATACAAGATCCAAGTCAATTGTTCTTGCAAGAAATCGAGAACCAAGAACAAAGCATGAAGCAATCTGAAAATATAGTGGTTGAAACCAAAGAAATAAGTTGAGGTTCTGTTTCTAAAACAAAGGCGGTCTAGTCGACCGTGCAAACACGAGAGGCGCTGGGGTCTCTAAAACACAACAAAACCTAAATCTGTCGGCAATTTGGGGCATTATATAGGGTGGAGACCAGACTTGGGGCACCCAAATTAGGGTAAACCACCACCTAAAGTGACCACCATGCAACCCTAACCATACATGGGCCATAAGCCCAAAAATAAGTGCTTTAGCACAAGGGTTCTGTCCCGTGAGATTGTTCTGATTTCCCGTCGCTCCAGGAGGAATTGGCCTTGGTACCAGATCCATTGGAAATTTATCTCGATACCTTTCAAGCGGGTGGTACGCCGCTGAAACGGAGTTAAGAGCCCAAGTTATGACCGTTTGAAATGCTGCTGCTCTGGATGGCCGAACTGGACTCGGCGACGGGTGGGCTTTCTCTTCCGTGGGCTGTCCTTGGTGGATGTCCTTGCGTACTGGTCCAGAAAATTGGGTGGAAGGCCTTGTAGGTTAAGCCCTCAAGCATCGTGAGGCAAGTGGCCAGAAACAGCTGATCGAGGATGAAATAGCGATCGTGAGGGAAGAAGGGAGCAGCGGTTGTATCCTTGGTGCGTGATGTCCTCATCATCAGTGCTGCGCCTGAGTGCTGCATTACGTGAGCTGGTGCCAAGTGTTCGCCGACTCATGTGAGAGAAAGAAAAAACAGTGCAATTTTCAAAAGCACTAGATCAATTAAACCAAAGTTCGAGAGAGAGTATCTTAATTACCTTTGTACTAGTCAAAAAAAAAATGTGGTAGTAAGTGTTGTTTGGGTCCTTGTAGTTTGTTTGTCAGTTTGGGGCTCCACAAAAAAGGAGAACCCTAGCTGTTTGCTTTATGTTGAAGCGTTTACGTGGCATACGTTGATTAGGCTCGCGTCTCTAGTGTGGTTGAGGCTAGGACCAGCACCCATACTATGTCGTGGAGCATTCAACTTGTTGTGACTATTGTGGTGAGCTATCCTTTGCTACAATTGCGATACCTATAGCTCCACAAAAAAACTACAACTTACCGGGCTCTTGCGTTTATTTCCTTCACCTCTCCAGGAGATTTTGACTTGATTAGCGACACCTCCTGCTAAGGGCAATGAACTGGTAAGAACTTGGTGATACTGGGTTGAGGAGTTGAGGCAGCGCCCTTTCTGCGATTGTGTTCTTTTGTCTTCTAACCATATGGGAGCAGTGAGCAGGATGGGCCAGCCTCCCCACACTCGGGGAATCATTCAACATTTGGCGTAAGTTAAAATTTGCATGCGGAGGCCTCGATGGTGATGTGCAGTGGTAAATGGCCGGGTGGGACGGTGGAGAAGGCTCAGGATGGACACCAGCGGTGACAACTTTGGAGGTTTCGTTGGCACCATCAACACCAACTTTGTGAGGTTTTGCGGCGCCTTGAGAACATGGGCGAGTACCTCATGTATGATAATGGTGTGTGTTGGGCAGCGAGGTGGATGAGACGTCGGCGACTCTGTTGCTGACTAAGACTTGAGAAGACCGCGAGCGTCCTTCACCGAATCGGCATGGTATGGGTCCTTTGCGGCATGAATGCGTGACCATGATGATTCGTGATATAAGTTTACCATACCTCCTTTTGATGGTAAATATGATCCTGATGCATACCTCACATGGGGAATTAATTTGTCGAACAAAAGTTTGCATGTCATGAGTATCACGAAAACAAAGAGTTAGAGCTGCCACTAGTGAGTTCAGTTTTATACATTTGGTGGAGTGAGTTTACGTAAAATCTGATGCACAAAACGGGTTGATTTGAAAAGAATCATGCGAGCTAGATTTGTTCCTCTTATTACCAGCGTGATTTATTGAATAAGCAGGTTGTGGCAAGATAGCAAGAGTGTAGAATACTATAAAGGGTACAAATGGGCATGTTATTGTTTGTGGTATAGAGAGTTTGAGGAGGCTGCTTTGGCTAGATTTATGGGTGGGGCTGAATCGTGAGATTTATGACATTCTTAGCTACAAAGGAATATAATTCAATCACTCGCTTGTTTCATCTTGCTTGCCATCTGAGCGAAGTCACGAGGCAGCATGATGATCTAATTGTCACGAGAACTAATGTAAATGTTTATGATGGAACTGCTAACACTTGGTCAACGAGCTCCATCGACCACCACAAAACCAGCATTTTACCATCCTCCAACAACAACAAGAACCGACCTCCATCGCCGCTTGTTGCCAAGACTTGGAGCTCATGCCGAGAACTACTTGATTCCGCCGGTAGGAGAGCGGATGTGCAATGTCATCAATCAAAGTATGGTCACATGAGTCAATGCTGCAAAAGCGCTCTTTGATTATGCGAGAACAATGGTGAGTATTCTTCCGCTAGTGATTTGGATGAAAAACATATACTATGCTTTACGGTGACACAATGGGAAGCGGAGATGATCAAGACCGAGAATCACATTGAGGCCAACCATGCTGACCATTATAGAACCTCATTATGCACGTGTATTGAGTGTCAGTTAGGCGAAGCCAAATCCGGCTGTACCTTCCAAACCAAGTGTAAATCACGGGCGATCATGTCGTGTGATCATTGGCGGAGAAGTTAACCTTACAGCTTGGACATGGTGGAAGCTTTCATTGGAGACAAGACACTTTTACATCCCTACTAAGTTCAATGGTTCATGACATCGGTGAGTTAAGGTAACCGGCTTGGTGAGAGTACAATTTGCTATTGGTTCCTATCATGATTTTGCTGAATGTGATGTCAGTACCTATGCAAGCATGTTCTATATATTATTAGGTAGACCTTGGCAATATGATAAAGCTACATGCATGATGGTAGAGACCAACGGTATTCTTTGTGCATAAGGGAAGGAAGATTGTGTTGCATCCTATGACTCCTGATTCCATAATTAAGGAGGACATTGCTAGACTAGTAAGCAAGATTGAAGCAAATGCTAAAAAAAACATCTAGTTCTGTTGGTGAAAACACAAATGAGATTAAGTTGAAAGGAGCATGTTTTCTACGCTACAAATCGATGTGAGGAACTAGATGTTGATAACTCTGTTTGCTATGCTTTAGTTTGCCAAGATGTTTTGTTCTGTTGAGGATACTGCTGCCTTGCCTCCTGCTTGACTAACCTTTTTTAGGGGAGTATCTTGATATTTTCCCAAAGAGCGTTCCTTGGTTTACCACCAATTCGAGGGATTGAGCATCAGTTGACCTCATTCTGGAGCATCTTTGCCAATCGGCGCCATATAGGACTAATCGGAAGAAAGCAGAAGGAATACAACAGCCGTCTGAGGGCTTGACAAAGTGCGTGCATGAATCTCTTAGTCCTTGTCATTAAGTCCTTTTAGTTCCTAAGAAGGATGGATCATGGCGTGTGTGTGGATTGGGCAATCAATAATATTACCATTAGATATCGTCATCCTATTCCTAGGTTAGATGATATGCTTGATGAATTAAGTGGCTCTCTTGTGTTCTCTAAGGTTGATTTGCGTAGTGGTTACCACCAGATCCGCATGAAATTAGGTGATGAATGGAAACAGCCTTCAAAACTAAGTTCGGTCTATATGGTGGTTAGTAATGCCTTTTGGGTTGACTAACGCACCTACACTCATGGACTAATGAGCGAAGTTTTCGTGCTTTCATAGTAGATTTGTGGTGGTATGCTTGATGATATATTGATCTATAAATCATTAGATGAACATCTTGCTCATTTCGTGCTGTTTTTGATGCTTCTACGAGATGCTGCGTTTGTTTGGTAACCTTGAAGTGCACATTTTGCCTTGGTCGAGTTATTTTCTTGGCTATGTTGTTACTCCACGAAGTTGAAGTTGATCAAGCCAAGGTTGAGGCAATTCAGAGTTGGCGACTCCTAAAGCAGTCCTTGGTCGCGGAGTTTCCTTGGACTTGCGAGTTCTATAAATTAAACCGTGAAAGATTTCGATTCGATTCTTGCCGCTGAATAGGTTGTCCAAGAAAGCGTGGCTTTCCAATGGGGCAAGTCATGAAGATGCCTTTAACTTGTTAAAGAAGAAGCTAACTCATGCACCATTGCTCAACTTCGGACTTTAGTAAGACTTTTGAACTTAGAGTGTGATGCTAGTGGTATTGGGATTGGGCGTCTTGATCCAAGAAGGTAAGCCCGATCGCTTATTTGGTGAAAATTACTCAGGCCTCGTTTGAACTATTCAACTTATGATAAGAAATTGTATGCACTAGTTGAACATTAGAGATTGGCAACATTATTTGTGGCCCAAAGAGTTTGTTATCCACTCGGATCATGAATCTTTGAAGCACATTAAGTAGCCAAAATAAGTTGAAATAGTAGGCATGCGCATGGGTTGAATTCATTGAGTCTTTTCCTTATGTTATCAAACACAAGAAAGGAAAGGATAATATTATTCTTGATGCTTTATCTCGACGATATACCATGCTTTCACAACTAGACTCTAAAATCTTTGGCTTGGAAGCGATTAAAAGCAATATAAACGATGCTGATTTTAAAGATGTTTTGCTAAATTGTAAGGAAGGAAAAGTCGGAATAAGTTCATTGTTAATGATGGGTTTGTGTTTAGTGCTAACAAGTTGTGCATTCAATGGATCTATTAGTTTGTTGTTGATTCGAGAGCGCATGGAGGAGGATTGATGGGCCACTTTGGTGTGAAGAGGCCAGGGATGTGTTGGCCAATCATTTTTATTGGCCAAAAATGAACTTGATGTGGGCGCTATGTCTCTCATTGTTCTACACAAAAGCTAAGTCACGGCTGAACCCACATGGATTATATGCCTCTTCCTGTTCCTAGTGTTCCATTGATGAGGACATCACGACCAAGATACAACGCTGCCTTCTTCCCATCGCTATTTCATCCCGACCGTGGCTGTTTACTATCATTCTCTGATGTTGGAGGGCTTAACGACAGAGCCTTTCCACCTTTGCTGGATGATACGTCAGGACATCCACCAGACAGCCCATGGAAGGCCCAAGCCCAATTCGTCGCCAGTCAGTTCGGCCATCCAGAACCATGGTATGAGCGGTCATAACTTGGGCTCCCGAACTCCGTTTTCAGCGTCACGACCACCCGTTTGAAAGGTATCGAGATAAACTTTCCAATGGATCTTAAGGCAAATTCCTCCTGGAGCGACGAAATCATGAACAATCTCACAGGACAGAACTCGGGTGCTCGCCACCTTATTTTTGGGCTTATGGCCCATGTATGGATTAGGGTTGCATGGTGGCCGACTTTAGGGTGGTGGCCTACCCTAATTTGGGTGCCCCAGTCTGGTCTCCACCTATATAATGCCCGACGAAGTAAATGCGTTGTGATTTAGGTTTTTGTTGTGTTTTGGTAGACCCTTGTCGTCCCTCCTCGTGTTGGCGTGTGTAAATAGACCACGTGAAAGCAACCTCACCCTTGTATCTTTGAGATTATTGGATTGGAATTGCTCTCACCTTGTTCTTGCTTGTTCTCGGTTCGTGGTACAAGGATCGATCGGGTTTGATTAGGTTGATGCGCCTCGTGTGGTAGCGTTGCATTGCTTGGTTCTTTGATCGTGGTTAGTAGCGTTCCATCTCGCCGTGCACCATCAAACCGGCGTGTCGTTCTCATCGGAAGATCGGGCCGACCCGTGTCCATCATCCATGGGAGGATATTTCAATGGACTTTGTTTTAGGCCTACCTAGAGGGGAAGGATAACATATTTATTGTATAAATGGATCGGTTTTCTAAAATGGCATTTATACCTTGTCATAAAGCGATGATGCTACAACATTGCTGATGTATTTTTCAGAGATAGATTCGCCTACGCCTTTAATTATGTGTGAAGGCCGTGATGCAAAGTTCTTGAGTCATTTTGGCGGGCCTTTGGGCCCAGGTACAAGCTCTTGTTTCTACATGTCATCCTCAAACTGATGGCCGATGAGTAAATCAGCAACGTTGTCTACAATGTTGAGAGCCATTTTGAAGAAGAATTTGAAGATGTGGGAAGAGTGCCTACCTCATGTGGAGTTTGCCTACAATCGCTCATTGCATTCTACTACGAAGACTCCTTTCCGGTGGTATATGGTTTCAATCCTCGTGCACCCATTGATATTTTACCCCATATTACGAAGAGTAAATTTAGATCTGCTCAACGTCTGAATTTGTGTTGAAATTGCATGAGACTACTAAAGATAATATTAGTATATGAATGCTAAATATAGAAATTCTTCGGTAATCGGGGTAGAAAGAATTAACTTTTGAACACGGAATCTTGTTTGTTGCACGAGAAAGGATAGGATTCTTGATTTGCGAAAGTCTAAATTGATGCCTAGAGCTGATGGTCCTTTAAAAGTTCTTGCTAAGATAAATGATAATGCATACAAGGTTGATTTGCTGGGACTCGGCGTAAGCAATTCTTTCCAATGTTGCTGATTTGAAGCCGTACATGGGTGATGAAGATGAGCTTGAGTCGAGGCGACTCCATTTCAAGAGGAGGATGATGAGGACATCCCAACGGATACAACCAGCACTAACTCATCTTACCAAAATGTACAGGACCACTCACTCGAGCTCGTGCAAAATTAAATTATCGGTGGTGGTTCTAAGTGTTCCTACTAATGACTTAGTGAATGGAATGCTATTTAATTCTTGTGATCATGTTATTCTTATTAGGAACAAGGAAGCCACCAAAATCACGAAGGACTCGAGTTTCAAGTCGGAGGTTGAAGGAACTCCAAGTCAGATTCGGACTGCGAACAGCATCAACTTCAAACGTTCATAACTTTTGATCCAGAGCACTTCTGAAGGCCCACGGTACAGTATTGAAAGATCTGCTCATCCTCTTTCAAACGAATTCAAAATCACCTTCAAATTCCTTCTGAGTCATAAAAACTGCAAAACAATGGAACTACTTTTCCTGTCGAGTCAGTTTGGGCTCCCTAATCCGAGTTGTATTAGTTAGGCCCATGTTAAGGCCTGGTGCTGCATGCCATGGACTATAAATAGCCAGCCGCCACCATAATTAGGGTTTGGGTTTTGTTTGATTAAGGTTAGCCATTGCTCGCTTGCTACATGGCGTGTAAACTAGACCGCCCGTCTACTGTTCATGAACCCCAATTTCAGAGTGTTCTTGTTTCAGAACCAATCTACATTCTATAATTAGGTGCTTGTTATCTCTTGTTCTTCTTGGCTCTTGATTGCTTGCAGACAAACCTTACATCGTCGAGGTTGGTGGCGCTAGCGAATCAACCGAGGTGGTGTACGATGCAGCGGCTGCTTGTCGGTGGTTGTAGTGGAGCGCCAACCAAATCCTCACCAAATCGATGCCCTTTTCTCATCGAATCGGGACACCTGTCCATATCAATCCACTTGTTCGGATCCGGATTGGAATGAAATTAACATCGACAAATCGGCGAAGCAAGTTCCAACAAGACCGGTGACGATTCTGGCGCAATCCGGTGTGTTAGTGTTTCACTCTGGTGCAAACTTTCAAAATTCACCTATTCAATTCTCGAATTGTATGAGTTAACACCAAAGTGAAATCGTAGAAACAAGCTCAACAGGACCGACAACACTTACGAGGACAATCCGGCGTTCTTTGGGTGTTTTTTGTGGAGCAAACTTTCATAAGATCCACTTGTTGGGATCCAGTTGATAGAAATTAACATTGAACCGTCGGCCGAAACAAGTTCAACAAGACCGTGGCGATTCTGGCGCGTCCGGTGTGTTAGTGTTTCACTCGGTGCAAACTTTCAAAAAATTCACCTATTCAGTTCTCGAATTGTATGAAATTAACACAAAGTGAAATCGACCAAAACAAGCTCAACAGGACCGACAACACTTGAGGACAATCCGGTGTGTTTTTAGTGTTTAAGCAGTGCCAACATTCATAAGATCCACTTGGATCCCGATGTGAAAAAAGTTAACATAAAATCGGTAAACAAGTTCCAACAGAGCCGATGGCGATTCTGGCGCAATCCGGTGTGTTAGTGTTTCACTCGGTGCAAACTTTCATAAAATCCACCAATTTGGATCTCAATTTCTATGGATTAACATCAGCCAAGATTGAGCAGACAAGCTCAACGGACGAAACAACACATACGAGTCAATCCGGTGTGCTTTGAGTGTTTAAGCTCTTGAGCAAACTTTCATAAGATCCACTTGTTGGGATCCGGTGGAATGAAATTAACATTGGCGCCAATCGTAGAAACAAGTTCCAACAAGACCGAAGACGATTCTGGCGTAATCCGGTGTGTTAGTGTTTCACTCGGTGCAAACTTTCATAAATCCATCAACAATTTGGATCTCGATTTCTATGGAATTAACATCAAACCAGATCGAGCGAGACAAGCTGCCATGAATGAGCAACACTTACGAGGGCAATCCGGTGTGCTTTGAAGTGTTTAAACCGGGGCAAACTTTCATAAATCCACTTGTTGGATCCGATTGGAATGAAATTAACATCGAACAAATCGTAAAACAAGTTCCAACAATGAGGTGGCGATTCTGGCGCAATCCGGTGTGTTAGTGTTTCACTCCGGTGCAAACTTTCAAATAATTCACCTATTCAATTCTCGAATTGTATGAAATTAACACCAAGTGAAATCGTAAACAAGCTCCATGAGCAGAAACAACACTTATGAGGACAATCGGTGTGTTTTGTAGTGTTTACTTTGGTGCCAACTTTCATAAAATCCACTTGTTAGCATCCATTGGAGCAGAAATTAACATCAGAGCGAAATCGGTGAAACAAGTTCCAACAAGATGGTGACACTTACGTGTGCAATCCGGTGTGTTAGTGTTTCACTCGGTGCAAACTATCATAAAATCCACCAATTTGGATCTCGATTTGTATGGAATTAACATCAAACCGAATCGAGCAGAGACAAGCTCAACAGGACCGACAACACTTGAGGGCAATCCGATGTGCTTTGAGTGTTTAAGCCGGGCAAACTTTCATAAGATCCACTTGTTGGATCGATTGGAATAAATTAACATCGAACAAATTGACGAAAGCAAATTCCAACAAGACCGGTGGCGATTCTGGCGCAATCCGGTGTGTTAGTGTTTTCACTCGGTGCAAACTTTCAAAAATTCACCTATTCAGTTCTCGATTGTATGAAATTAACAACAAAGTGAAATCGTAGAAACAAGCTCAACAGGACCGACAACACTTTACGAGGACAATCGGTGTGTTTTTGGTGTTTGCTTGGTGCCAACATTCATAAGATCCACTTGTTGGGATCCGTGTGATGAAATTAACATTGGCGCCAATCGTGAAACAAGTTCAACAAGACCGATAGACGATTCTGCGCAATCCGGTGTGTTAGTATTTCACTCGGTGCAAACTTTCATAAAATCCACCAATTTGGATCTCGATTTCTATGGAATTAACATCAAACCAAGATCGAGCGAGACAAGCTCCAACGGGCAAACAACACATCTGAGGGCAATCCGGTGTGCTTTGAATGTTTAAGCTTGAGCAAACTTTCATAAGATCCACTTGTTGGATCCGATTGGAATGAAATTAACATGAACAAATCGTGACAAATTCCAACAAGACGGTTGGTATTCGGCGCAATCCGTGTGTTAGTGTTTCTCGGTGCAAACTTTCAAAAATTCACCAATTCAGTTCTCGAATTGTATGAAATTAACACCAAAGTGAAATCGGAAACAAGCTCAACAGGACCGACAACACTTACGAGGACAATCGGTGTGTTTTGGTGTTTAAGCAGTGCCAACATTCATAAGATCCTTGTTGGATCGATGTGAATGAAGTTAACATTGGCAAATCACCGAAACAAGTTCCAACAAGACCGATGCGATTCTGGCGCAATCCGATTGTGTTAGTGTTTCACTCGGTGCAAACTATCATAAAATCCACAATATGGATCTCGATTTGTATGGAATTAACATCAAACGAATCGAGCGAGACATGCTCCAACAGGACCGACAACACTTGAGGGCAATCCGGTGTGCTTTAGGTGTTTAAACCAGAACAAACATTCATAAGATCACTTGTTGGATCGATTGGAATGAAATTAACATGAACAAATCGTAGAAACAAATTCCAACAAGACCGGTGGCGATTCTGGCGCAATCGGTGTGTTAGTGTTTCACTCGGTGCAAACTTTCAAAATTCACCAATTCAGTTCTCGATTGTATGAAATTAACACCAAAGTGAAATCGGAAACAAGCTCCAGCAGGACCGACAACACTAAAGGGACAATCGGTGTGTTTTTCGTAGTGTTTAAGCAGTGTAACATTCATAAAATCCACTTGTTCGGATCCGATGGAGCGAAATTAACATCGGAATGAAATCGGTGAAACAAGTTCCAACAAGACCGGTGACGCCGTGTGCAATCCGGTGTGTTAGTGTTCACTCGGGTGCAAACTATCATAAAATCCACCAATTTGGATCTCAATTTGTATGGAATTAACATCAAACGAATCGAGCGAGACAAGCTCCAGCAGGGCGACAACACCGAGGGCAATCGGTGTGCTTCCGATGTGTTTTCGGGAAACTTTCATAAGATCCACTTGTTGGGATCCAGATTGGAATGAAATTAACATCGAACAAATCGGCGAAAGCAAGTTCCAACAAGACGGTGGCGATTCTGGCGCAATCCGGTGTGTTAGTGTTTCACTCGGTGCAAACATTCAAAAATTTACCTATTTAGTTCTCGGATTGTATGAAATTAACACCAAGTGAAATCGTAAACAAGCTCCACAGAACCGACAACACTATGAGGACAATCCGGTGTGTTTTCGTAGTGTTGCAGTGCCAACTTTCATAAAATCCTTGTTAGGATCGATCGGAGCAAAATTAACATCAGGCGAAATCGTGAAACAAGTTCCAACAAGACCGGTGACACTTCTGTGCAATCCGGTGTGTTAGTGTTCACTTTGGTGCAAAATATCATAAAATCCACCAATTTGGATCTCGATTTGTATGGAATTGACATCAAGCAAGATCGAGCGAGACAAGCTCAACAGGGCCGACAACACTTACGAGGCAATCCGGTGTGCTTAGTGTTTAACCAGAACAAACTTTCATAAGATCCACTTGTTAGGATCGATTGGAATGAAATTAACATGAACAAATTAATAAAAACAAATTCCAACAAGACCAGGTGGCGATTCTGGCGCAATCCGGTGTGTTAGTGTTTCACTCCGTTGCAAACTTTCAGAAAATTCACCTATTGGTTCTCGAATTGTATGAAATTAACATCAAAGTGAAATCGATGAAACAAGCTCAACAGGACCGAACAACACATGAGGACAATCGGTGTGTTTTGAGTGTTTAAGCAGTGCCAACATTCTCAAAGATCCACTTGTTGCGTATCACGATGTGAATGAAATTAACATTGGCGCCGTCGACGAAACAAGTTCCAACAAGACCGATGGCGATTCTGGCGCAATCCGGTGTGTTAGTATTTCACTCGGTGCAAACTTTCATAAAATCACGAATTTGGATCTCGATTCTATGGAATAAACATCAGCAAGAATCGAGCGAGACAAGCTCCAGGGACACAACACATACGAGGGCAATCCGGTGTGCTTTGGATGTTTAAACCAGGGGCAAACTTTCATAAGATCCACTTGTTGGGATCGATTGGAATAAATTAACGCCGAACCGTCAGACAAATTCCAACAAGACGGTGACGATTCTGGCGCAATCCGGTGTGTTAGTGTTTCACTCGGTGCAAACTTTCAAAAATTCACCAATTCAGTTCTCGAGTTGTATGAAATTAACACCAACGTGAAATCGTAAAACAAGCTCCAGCAGGACGACAACACCGAGGACAATCCGGTTGTGTTTTTGAGTGTTTAACAGAGCCAACATTCATAAGATCCACTTGTTGGATCCGATGTGAATGAAATTAACATTGGCGCCGTCGTGAAACAAGTTCCAACAAGACCGATGAGCGATTCTGGCGCCAATCCGGTGTGTTAGTATTTCCTCCGTTGCAAACTTAAAATCACCAATTTGGATCTCGATTTCTATGGAATTAACATCAAACCGAATCGAGCAGACAAGCTCCAGCGGACCAAACAACACTTCGAGGGCAATCCGGTGTGCTTTAATGTTTAAACCAGGGCAAACTTTCATAAGATCAATTGTTGGGATCGATTGGAATGAAATTAACATCGAACCGTCGTAGAAGCAAGTTCCAACAAATCCGGTGACGATTCTGATGAGGACATCCCCAGCGGATACAACCAGCATTAACTCATCTTACCAAAATGTACAAGGACCACTCCTCGAGCATTATATAAATTAAATTATCGGTGAAATCGTTTCCTAAGTGTTCCTACTAATGACTTAGTGAATGGAATGCTATTTAATTCTTGTGATCATGTTATTCTTATTAGAACAAGGAAGAGCCACCAAGTCGAAGAGACTCGAGTTCAAGTCGGAGGTTTGAAGGAACTCCAAGTCAGATTCGGACTATGAACAGCATCAACTTCAAACATTCATAACTTTTGATCCAGAGCACTTCTGAAGGCCCAGTACAGTATTGAAGATCTGCTCATCCTCTTTCAAACGGATTCAAAATCACCTTCAAATTCCTTCTGAGTCATCGAAACTGCAAAACAATGGAACTACTTTCCTGTCTGGGTCAGTTTGGGCTGCTGGGACTCCTAATCCAAGTTGTATTAGTTAGGCCCATGTTAAGGCCTGGTGCTGCATGCCCTTGGACTATAAATAGCCAATACCATTGCTACGCTTGTACTTTCATGGCGTGTCGACTAGACCCCCGTCTACTTCATCGGAACCCCAATTTAGTGTTCTTGTTTGAGAACCAATCTACATTCATATTACAAATTGAGTTGCTTGTTATCTCTTGTTCTTGCTGGCTCTTGATTGCTTGCAGGGACAAAGACCTTAAATGGTCAGGTTAATTCGGCGCTTGTGAATCAATAACCTTCGGGGAGGTGGTGTCTGAGTCGCTAAAGCGCAACGTTGATTCGTTGGTCGGGCGCCAACCGTCCTCCACCATGATGCTACCCTTTTCTCATCGAAGATCGGGACACCCTGTCCATATCAAGTGGTATCGAGCTCAAGGTTGCTCGGTGAGATCTTCTATCAATTTCGTTTTCTACCTAGAGTGGTGCCCTTAAACAAGATTTATTTCCTCTTGTCCAAGACTTTTTGTGCCTTTTCTTTGCGTAGTTCTCGTATTGATTCGATTTTGTACGTCGAGTTGGGTTCTTGGTTTTTAGTTTACGCCCTTAAGTTTGAGTTAGTCACGTTTGATCACGATTCGTTTGAATGGTGAGTCCTTAGTAGATATCGGATCTAAAAAAGGAACAAAGTACCTTAGAACCCTCAATGCGTGCTACCGTCTTTCGCCCTTCGCGTGCGATGCTGCGCTGATGCCTTGCGCCCGTCCGTGCTAAAGTGCTACTTCGCAATGCGATGCTGCAGTGCTCTATACGCGTCACGATGCTACTTTATCGTCGCGATGCTACTTTGTCGCGTCGCGTGCTCGCCGCCAGCGTCGCGATGGTAGCCCAAAGTCGATGCTTTCGCCGAGTGCTTATTTGCGTGAGCTGGTGATAATGTTACGCCGACTCGTTCTGAAAGAAAAAAAAGTGCAATTTTAAAAAGCCGCACTAGATCAATTGCAAACCAAAGTTAGAGAGTATGTTTTAATACCTTTGTACCTAGTCAAAAAAAAATGTGGTAGTAAGTGTTGTTTGGGGTCCTTGTGAGTTTGTTTGTGGGTTTTTGGGCTCACAAAAAAAAGGAGCCCTAGCTGTTTGCTTTATGTTGAAGCGTTTACGTGGCATCGTTGGTGATTTGGCTCGCGTCTCTAGTGTGGTTGAGGCTAGGACCAGCACCATCTTTCTGTAAATGGGCGTTTATTCAACTTGTTGTGACTATTGTGTCGAGCTATCCTTTGCTACAATTGCGACCACCTATAGCTCCACAAAAAAACTACCGGGCTCTTGCGTTTGCTGTACACACCTCTCGGAGATTTGACTTGCGTGTGACACCTCCTGCTAAGGCTTGGTAAGAACTGGTAAGAACTTGGTGATACGGGTTGAGAGTTGAAACAGGCGCCCTTTTCCTGCGATTGTTTGTTCTTTTGTCTTCTAACCATGTCGAGGAGCAATGAGCAATGATGGACAACCTCCCTCGCTTTGAGGAATCATTCAACATTTTGGCGCCAAGTTAAGCTGCATCACCTCGATGGTGATGTGCGGTGGTAAATGGTAGGACAGGTGGAAGGCTCGGATGGACACCAACGCCGGTGACAACTAGGTTTCGTTGGCACCATCAACACCAACAATGAGAGGTTTCTGGCGCCAGAACATGGGCGATGTACCTCATGCCTTGATAATGGTGTGTTGGGCAGCGAGGTGGATGAGCGTCGGCGACTATTGCTGACTTCGGTGCTGAGAAGACCTGCCGGCGTCAACCCACATAATCGGCATGGTATGGGTCCTGCGCCCGGCATGAAGTGCGTGACCATGATGATTAAGCTTGAAAATTAAGTTTACCATACCTCCTTTGATGGTAAATATGATCTGATGCATACCTCACATGGGAATTAGCACAATCGAACAAAGTTTGCATGTCATGGTATCCACGAAAACAAAAGAGTTAGAGCTGCCACTAGTGAGTTCATGATTTTATACATTTGGTGGAGTGAGTTTGACGTAAGAATCGACGCCGCAAAAACTGGGTTGATTTGAAAGAATCATCACGAGCTAGATTTGTTCCTCTTATTACCGGCGTGATTTATTGAATGCTGTGCTTGAAGCTTCGATGAGTGGTGCCAATCGTGCTTCAATCGCATCAAAATTATCCGCGAGTTCGCATCTCGTCTTGATGGTGCATCCTCTAAAATAGTGACCGCGTCGTTCTTTTGGCGTCGGCGGTCCTCATATTCCTCCACTCAGCGTTGCTCCCATGATTGCTTGGAATACGCCGCAGTTAGTAAAACAAAAAACTACACGAGATATAAAGCTCCTATGAACTACTAGGTGGTATGAGTAAGTAATCCTCACACGCTCAAGCTTCTACCAAGTTCTTACAAGTCCTCGATGTAGCAGCGATTACAAATTAGGAACTGTGTGGTTAGAAGATGGTGGAGCTTAGAATGGGCAATAATATGTAGCAAAGGAGGAACTAGTACCTCTTGAACCAAAATAAAGCTGAAAAGTCGTTCAAAATCAGTCTGATCTTTGGTCTAGACTGGTAAATACTAGAGCGAGCCTAATCCTGTGATGCCAGGAAGCATAATGAGCAGCCTCAACACAAAGCAAGCAGCTAGGGCTCCTCTTTTCTTTTCTTTTTTTTTTTGATTTTTTCTCCTTTTTTTTTGTAGGAGCCCCAAGTGAATACTTGAGACTCAAGGACTCCAACAACACTCACGACACACCTTTTTTTTTTTGACGAGTATAAAAGGTAATTAAAGATACTCTCTCTCTCTCTCTCTCTCTCGAACTTTGGTTTGGAAATGATCTAGTCTGACTTTGAAGACACTTTTTTCTCTGATTTGGTGTGCTCGGAGAAATAGTCCCATAATGGTGACAGTTTTTCAGCGATGTTGGCGATTGGCAATTTTTCGCGATCGTGGTGACCATTTTCTGAAGGGCGAGCACTTTCGGTGCCAGTCTGCGATGGCGAGCACTCGGCGACGATTACCAGCGATGGCGAGCACTCGGCGACCAGTCTGACGATGGCGAGCGCACTCGGCGGCAAATGCAGGCGATGGCGGCACTCGGCAACTGGTGCCGCGATGGTGACACTTCGTGACCAGCGCCGCGATGAATGTGATCTTGAAGGTACTCTCCCCTACTTTGGTGATCGCCAAAACCACTTGGATTAGGAAGCGGATCGAGGAGAATTAGATTAATCTAATCTTCAACAACAAAGTCTGATCTGAATGCAATCTAATCTACTAGCGAGACCAGACTCCAATTGAATGCAATTGTGACAAAGCGTGACTCGAACTCGAAACTCTAAGGGACTAGACTCTAAAACCAGCAAAGAGACCGACTATGCAGCAAACGATTCAACAAACCAAGAACAACTAGTAAAAGTTAGGGCACAAATTAGCTTAGACGAGAGGAACCAATCTACTAAATTTTTGTGGGGCAATTTTGGACTCTAGGTAGGAGGCGAAATTGAAGGAAGATCTCCAAGGAAACCTTGAGCTCTGATACCACTTGATGGGGCGGGGATCCGATCTTCCGGTGAGATGTTGATCGTCGATTTGGGGGTTGAAACCTTGAATTTGGGGCTTCTAACGGCGGTTAGGAGCTTCTAATCATAATGCCAATCCACCGGATACAAGATCCAAGTCAATTGTTCTTGCAAGAAATCGAGAACCAAGAACAAAGCATGAAGCAATCTGAAAATATAGTGGTTGAAACCAAAGAAATAAGTTGAGGTTCTGTTTCTAAAACAAAGGCGGTCTAGTCGACCGTGCAAACACGAGAGGCGCTGGGGTCTCTAAAACACAACAAAACCTAAATCTGTCGGCAATTTGGGGCATTATATAGGGTGGAGACCAGACTTGGGGCACCCAAATTAGGGTAAACCACCACCTAAAGTGACCACCATGCAACCCTAACCATACATGGGCCATAAGCCCAAAAATAAGTGCTTTAGCACAAGGGTTCTGTCCCGTGAGATTGTTCTGATTTCCCGTCGCTCCAGGAGGAATTGGCCTTGGTACCAGATCCATTGGAAATTTATCTCGATACCTTTCAAGCGGGTGGTACGCCGCTGAAACGGAGTTAAGAGCCCAAGTTATGACCGTTTGAAATGCTGCTGCTCTGGATGGCCGAACTGGACTCGGCGACGGGTGGGCTTTCTCTTCCGTGGGCTGTCCTTGGTGGATGTCCTTGCGTACTGGTCCAGAAAATTGGGTGGAAGGCCTTGTAGGTTAAGCCCTCAAGCATCGTGAGGCAAGTGGCCAGAAACAGCTGATCGAGGATGAAATAGCGATCGTGAGGGAAGAAGGGAGCAGCGGTTGTATCCTTGGTGCGTGATGTCCTCATCATCAGTGCTGCGCCTGAGTGCTGCATTACGTGAGCTGGTGCCAAGTGTTCGCCGACTCATGTGAGAGAAAGAAAAAACAGTGCAATTTTCAAAAGCACTAGATCAATTAAACCAAAGTTCGAGAGAGAGTATCTTAATTACCTTTGTACTAGTCAAAAAAAAAATGTGGTAGTAAGTGTTGTTTGGGTCCTTGTAGTTTGTTTGTCAGTTTGGGGCTCCACAAAAAAGGAGAACCCTAGCTGTTTGCTTTATGTTGAAGCGTTTACGTGGCATACGTTGATTAGGCTCGCGTCTCTAGTGTGGTTGAGGCTAGGACCAGCACCCATACTATGTCGTGGAGCATTCAACTTGTTGTGACTATTGTGGTGAGCTATCCTTTGCTACAATTGCGATACCTATAGCTCCACAAAAAAACTACAACTTACCGGGCTCTTGCGTTTATTTCCTTCACCTCTCCAGGAGATTTTGACTTGATTAGCGACACCTCCTGCTAAGGGCAATGAACTGGTAAGAACTTGGTGATACTGGGTTGAGGAGTTGAGGCAGCGCCCTTTCTGCGATTGTGTTCTTTTGTCTTCTAACCATATGGGAGCAGTGAGCAGGATGGGCCAGCCTCCCCACACTCGGGGAATCATTCAACATTTGGCGTAAGTTAAAATTTGCATGCGGAGGCCTCGATGGTGATGTGCAGTGGTAAATGGCCGGGTGGGACGGTGGAGAAGGCTCAGGATGGACACCAGCGGTGACAACTTTGGAGGTTTCGTTGGCACCATCAACACCAACTTTGTGAGGTTTTGCGGCGCCTTGAGAACATGGGCGAGTACCTCATGTATGATAATGGTGTGTGTTGGGCAGCGAGGTGGATGAGACGTCGGCGACTCTGTTGCTGACTAAGACTTGAGAAGACCGCGAGCGTCCTTCACCGAATCGGCATGGTATGGGTCCTTTGCGGCATGAATGCGTGACCATGATGATTCGTGATATAAGTTTACCATACCTCCTTTTGATGGTAAATATGATCCTGATGCATACCTCACATGGGGAATTAATTTGTCGAACAAAAGTTTGCATGTCATGAGTATCACGAAAACAAAGAGTTAGAGCTGCCACTAGTGAGTTCAGTTTTATACATTTGGTGGAGTGAGTTTACGTAAAATCTGATGCACAAAACGGGTTGATTTGAAAAGAATCATGCGAGCTAGATTTGTTCCTCTTATTACCAGCGTGATTTATTGAATAAGCAGGTTGTGGCAAGATAGCAAGAGTGTAGAATACTATAAAGGGTACAAATGGGCATGTTATTGTTTGTGGTATAGAGAGTTTGAGGAGGCTGCTTTGGCTAGATTTATGGGTGGGGCTGAATCGTGAGATTTATGACATTCTTAGCTACAAAGGAATATAATTCAATCACTCGCTTGTTTCATCTTGCTTGCCATCTGAGCGAAGTCACGAGGCAGCATGATGATCTAATTGTCACGAGAACTAATGTAAATGTTTATGATGGAACTGCTAACACTTGGTCAACGAGCTCCATCGACCACCACAAAACCAGCATTTTACCATCCTCCAACAACAACAAGAACCGACCTCCATCGCCGCTTGTTGCCAAGACTTGGAGCTCATGCCGAGAACTACTTGATTCCGCCGGTAGGAGAGCGGATGTGCAATGTCATCAATCAAAGTATGGTCACATGAGTCAATGCTGCAAAAGCGCTCTTTGATTATGCGAGAACAATGGTGAGTATTCTTCCGCTAGTGATTTGGATGAAAAACATATACTATGCTTTACGGTGACACAATGGGAAGCGGAGATGATCAAGACCGAGAATCACATTGAGGCCAACCATGCTGACCATTATAGAACCTCATTATGCACGTGTATTGAGTGTCAGTTAGGCGAAGCCAAATCCGGCTGTACCTTCCAAACCAAGTGTAAATCACGGGCGATCATGTCGTGTGATCATTGGCGGAGAAGTTAACCTTACAGCTTGGACATGGTGGAAGCTTTCATTGGAGACAAGACACTTTTACATCCCTACTAAGTTCAATGGTTCATGACATCGGTGAGTTAAGGTAACCGGCTTGGTGAGAGTACAATTTGCTATTGGTTCCTATCATGATTTTGCTGAATGTGATGTCAGTACCTATGCAAGCATGTTCTATATATTATTAGGTAGACCTTGGCAATATGATAAAGCTACATGCATGATGGTAGAGACCAACGGTATTCTTTGTGCATAAGGGAAGGAAGATTGTGTTGCATCCTATGACTCCTGATTCCATAATTAAGGAGGACATTGCTAGACTAGTAAGCAAGATTGAAGCAAATGCTAAAAAAAACATCTAGTTCTGTTGGTGAAAACACAAATGAGATTAAGTTGAAAGGAGCATGTTTTCTACGCTACAAATCGATGTGAGGAACTAGATGTTGATAACTCTGTTTGCTATGCTTTAGTTTGCCAAGATGTTTTGTTCTGTTGAGGATACTGCTGCCTTGCCTCCTGCTTGACTAACCTTTTTTAGGGGAGTATCTTGATATTTTCCCAAAGAGCGTTCCTTGGTTTACCACCAATTCGAGGGATTGAGCATCAGTTGACCTCATTCTGGAGCATCTTTGCCAATCGGCGCCATATAGGACTAATCGGAAGAAAGCAGAAGGAATACAACAGCCGTCTGAGGGCTTGACAAAGTGCGTGCATGAATCTCTTAGTCCTTGTCATTAAGTCCTTTTAGTTCCTAAGAAGGATGGATCATGGCGTGTGTGTGGATTGGGCAATCAATAATATTACCATTAGATATCGTCATCCTATTCCTAGGTTAGATGATATGCTTGATGAATTAAGTGGCTCTCTTGTGTTCTCTAAGGTTGATTTGCGTAGTGGTTACCACCAGATCCGCATGAAATTAGGTGATGAATGGAAACAGCCTTCAAAACTAAGTTCGGTCTATATGGTGGTTAGTAATGCCTTTTGGGTTGACTAACGCACCTACACTCATGGACTAATGAGCGAAGTTTTCGTGCTTTCATAGTAGATTTGTGGTGGTATGCTTGATGATATATTGATCTATAAATCATTAGATGAACATCTTGCTCATTTCGTGCTGTTTTTGATGCTTCTACGAGATGCTGCGTTTGTTTGGTAACCTTGAAGTGCACATTTTGCCTTGGTCGAGTTATTTTCTTGGCTATGTTGTTACTCCACGAAGTTGAAGTTGATCAAGCCAAGGTTGAGGCAATTCAGAGTTGGCGACTCCTAAAGCAGTCCTTGGTCGCGGAGTTTCCTTGGACTTGCGAGTTCTATAAATTAAACCGTGAAAGATTTCGATTCGATTCTTGCCGCTGAATAGGTTGTCCAAGAAAGCGTGGCTTTCCAATGGGGCAAGTCATGAAGATGCCTTTAACTTGTTAAAGAAGAAGCTAACTCATGCACCATTGCTCAACTTCGGACTTTAGTAAGACTTTTGAACTTAGAGTGTGATGCTAGTGGTATTGGGATTGGGCGTCTTGATCCAAGAAGGTAAGCCCGATCGCTTATTTGGTGAAAATTACTCAGGCCTCGTTTGAACTATTCAACTTATGATAAGAAATTGTATGCACTAGTTGAACATTAGAGATTGGCAACATTATTTGTGGCCCAAAGAGTTTGTTATCCACTCGGATCATGAATCTTTGAAGCACATTAAGTAGCCAAAATAAGTTGAAATAGTAGGCATGCGCATGGGTTGAATTCATTGAGTCTTTTCCTTATGTTATCAAACACAAGAAAGGAAAGGATAATATTATTCTTGATGCTTTATCTCGACGATATACCATGCTTTCACAACTAGACTCTAAAATCTTTGGCTTGGAAGCGATTAAAAGCAATATAAACGATGCTGATTTTAAAGATGTTTTGCTAAATTGTAAGGAAGGAAAAGTCGGAATAAGTTCATTGTTAATGATGGGTTTGTGTTTAGTGCTAACAAGTTGTGCATTCAATGGATCTATTAGTTTGTTGTTGATTCGAGAGCGCATGGAGGAGGATTGATGGGCCACTTTGGTGTGAAGAGGCCAGGGATGTGTTGGCCAATCATTTTTATTGGCCAAAAATGAACTTGATGTGGGCGCTATGTCTCTCATTGTTCTACACAAAAGCTAGAGATCAATAACCGGGAGGGGTGTCGTGTAAAGGCGTGGTTCGTTTGTAGACCAAACCCGTCCTCCACCAAATCGATGCTACCCTTTTCTCGCCGAAAATGGGACACCTGTCCAAATCATTCTGGCGCAATCCGGTGTGTTAGTGTTTCCTCGGTGCAAACTTTCAAAAATTCACCAATTCAGTTCTCGTTGTTGAAATTAACAAAAGTGAAATCGGAAAAAACCCAACAGGACCGACAACACTTACGAGGACAATCCGGTGTGTTTTGGAGTGTTTTTGGGCCCTTTCATAAAATCCATTGTTCCCGAATGGAGCAAATTAACATCGAGGAAATCGGCGAAACAAGTTCCAACAAGACGGTGACACCGTGTGCAATCCGGTGTGTTAGTGTTCCTCCGGTGCAAACTTTCAAAAATCCACCTTTAGCTCGATTTGTATGGAATTAACATCAAAAATCGAGCAGACAAGCTCAACAGGACCGACAACATTACAACAATCCGGTGTTCTTTGGGTGTTTGCTGTGGTGCAAACTTTCATAAGATCCACTTGTTGGATCGATTGGAATGAAATTAACCGAACTCGGAAACAAGTTCCAACAAGACCGGTGGATTCTGGCGCAATCCGGTGTGTTAGTGTTTCACTCCGGTGCAAACTTCTAAAAATTCAATATTTGGATCTCGATTTGTATGGAATTAACCTCAAACCCGAATCGAGGAAAAGCTCCAACAGGACCGACAACACTTACGAGGGCAATGGTGTGCTTTGGTGTTTAACCAGGGCAAACTTTCATAAATCCACTTGTTGGATCGATTGGAATAAATTAACATCGAACTCGGCAACAAGTTCCAACAAGACGGTGCGATTCTGGCGCAATCCGGTGTGTTAGTGTTTAACTCGGTGCAAACTTTCAAAATTTACCTATTGTTCTCGATGTATGAAATTAACACCAAAGTGAAATCGGGAAACAAGCTCCAACGGACCGACAACACTTACGAGGACAATCCGGTGTGTTTTGGGTGTTTAACTGCCCTTTCATAAAATCCACTTGTTGGATCGATTGGGCAAATTAACATCGAGCGAAATCGTGAAACAAGTTCCAACAAGACCGGTGACACTTTTGTGTCCGGTGTGTTAGTGTTTCACTCGGTGCAAACTTTCATAAAATCCCCAATTGGATCTCGATTTTATGGAATTAACATCAAACCGAATCGACAAAAGCTCCAACAGGACGACAATACTTGAGGGCAATCCGGTGTTCTTTGGAGTGTTTAGCGGGGCAAACTTTCATAAGATCCACTTGTTGGATCGATGTGAATAAATTAACATTGGCAAATCGTAAAAAGTTCAAACAAGAGATGGATTTGGGCAATCCGGTGTGTTAGTTTTCACTCGGTGCAAACTTTCATAAAATCCACCAATTTGGATCTCGATTTTATAATTAACATCAAACCGAATCGAGCAGACAAGCCCAACGGGGAAACAACACTTGAGGGCAATCCGGTGTGCTTTAATGTTTTGGGGCAAACTTTCATAAGATCCACTTGTTGGGATCGATTGGAATGAAATTAACATGAACAAATTGTAAACAAATTCCAACAAGACCGGTGCATTTGGCGCAATCCGGTTGTTAGTGTTTCCTCGGTGCAAACTTTCATAAAATCCACTTTGGATCTCGATTTGTATGGAATTAACATCAAACCGAATCGAAAAGACAAGCTCCAAGGAGCAACACTTACGACAATCCGGTGTGCTTTTGGGTGTTTAACCGGGGCAAACTTTCATAAATCCACTTGTTGGATCCGATTGGAATGAAATTAACATGAACCTCGGAAACAAGTTCCAACAAACGGTGGATTCTGGCGCAATCCGGTGTGTTAGTGTTTCACTCGGTGCAAACTTTCAAAAATTCACCAATTCTGTTCTCGAATTGTATGAAATTAACACTAAAGTGAAATCGGCAAACAAGCTCCAGGACCGACAACACTTGAGGACAATCCGGTGTGTTTTTGTGTGTTTAAGCATGCCAACTTTATAAAATCCACTTGTTGGGATCGAATGGAGCGAAATTAACATCAGCGAAATCGGTGAAACAAGTTCCAAAAGACGGTGACACCGTGTGCAATCCGGTGTGTTAGTGTTTCACCGGTGCAAACTTTCATAAAATCCACCAATTTGATCTCGATTTGTATGGAATTAAACAAACCAAAGCGGACAAGCTCAACAGGACCGACAACATTACGAGGGAATCCGGTGTTCTTTGGAGTGTTTACCAAACTTTCATAAGATCCACTTTTGATCAGGAATTGAAATTAACATTGAACAAATCGGGAAACAAGTTCCAACAAGACCGGTGGATTCTGGCGCAATCGGTGTGTTAGTGTTTCACTCGGTGCAACTTTTAAAATCCACCAATTTGGATCTCGATTTCTTTGGAATTAACATCAAACCGAATCGAGCAAGACAAGCTCCAACGGACCGACAACACAGGGCAATCCGGTGTGCTTTGGTGTTTACAGGGCAAACTTTCATAAGATCCATTGTTGGATCCGTTGGAATAAATTAACATCGAACCTCGAAACAAGTTCCAACAAATCCGGTGCATTCGGCGCAATCCGGGTGTGTTAGTGTTTCACTCCGTGCAAACTTTCAAAAAATTCACATTTGGATCTCGATTTGTATGGAATTAACCTCAAACCGAATCGAGCGAGACAAGCTCCAACAGGACCGACAACACCGAGGGCAATCCGGTGTGCTTTGGGTGTTTAACCGCAAACTTTCATAAGATCCACTTGTTGGGATCGATTGGAATGAAATTAACTGAACTCGGAAACAAGTTCCAACAAACCGGTGGATTCGGCGCAATCCGGGTGTTAGTGTTTCCTCGGTGCAAACTTTCAAAAATTCACCAATTCAGTTCTCGAATTGTATGAAATTAACACTAAATGAAATCGGGAAAACAAGCTAACAGGACCGCCACCGGGACTCGGGGTTTTGGGTTTAAATAACTTTCATAAAATCCACTTGGGATCGAATGGAGCAAATTAACATCGAGGCGAAATCTAAACAAGTTCCAACAAGACCGGTGACACCGTTTGCAATCCGGGTGTTAGTGTTTCACTCCGGTGCAAACTTTCATAAAATCCACAATTTAGATCTCGATTTGTATGGAATTAACATCAAACCAAAATCACGAGACAAGCTCCAGGGACCGACAACACTTCGAGGGCAATCCGGTGTTCTTTGGGTGTTTATTTGGGGGCAAACTTTCATAAGATCCACTTGTTCAGATCCAGGGGATTGAAATTAACATTGGACAAATCGGAAACAAGTTCCAACAAGAGGTGCGTTCGGAAGGTGTGTTAGTGTTTCACTCGGTGCAAACTTTCCTAAAATCCACAATTTGGATCTCGATTTCTTTGGAATTAACATCAAACCAAATCGAGCAGACAAGCTCCAATGGACCGACAACACTTCGAGGGCAATCCGGGTGTTTGGTGTTTAACAGGGCAAACTTTCATAAAATTCCACTTGTTGGATCCGATTGGAATAAATTAACAAATCGGAAGCAAGTTCCAACAAGACCGGTGGATTCTGGCGCAATCCGGTGTGTTAGTGTTTCACTCGGTGCAAACTTTCAAAAATTCCTTATTTGGATCTCGATTTGTATGGAATTAACTCAAACCAATGAGCAGAAAGCTCCAACAGGACCGAAACAACGAGGGCAATCCGGTGTGCTTTGGTGTTTAAGCAGACCAACTTTCATAAAATCCACTTGTTGGGATCGATTGGGCAAATTAACATCGGAAATAGAAACAAGTTCCAACAAGACCGGTGACACCTGTGCAATCCGGGTGTTAGTGTTTCACTCGGTGCAAACTTTCATAAAATCCACCAATTTGATCTCGATTTTATGGAATTAACATCAAACCCGAATCGAGCGAACAAGCTCAACAGGCCGACAACACTTCGAGGGCAATCCGGTGTTCTTTTGGGTGTTTAGCTGAGCAAACTTTCATAAGATCCCTTGTTCAGATCGAGGGAATGAAATTAACATTGGAACTCGTGAAACAAGTTCAACAAGACCGGGCGATTCTGGGCAATCCGGGTGTTAGTGTTTCACTCCGGTGCAAACTTTCAAAATCCACCAATTTGGATCTCGATTTCTTTGGAATTAACATCAAAGAATCGACGAGACAAGCTCCAACAGGACCAAACAACACTTGAGGCAATCCGGTGTGCTTTGGTGTTTAACGAGCAAACTTTCATAAGATCCATTGTTGGATCCGATTGGAATGAAATTAACATCGAACCTCGAAAACAAGTTCCAACAAATCGGTGCGATTCTGGCGCAATCCGGTGTGTTAGTGTTTCACTCGGTGCAAACTTTCAAAAAATTCACTTATTTGATCTCGATTTGTATGGAATTAACCTCAACGAATCGAGCAGACAAGCTCCAACAGGACCGACAACACTTACGAGGGCAATCCGGTGTGCTTTGGTGTTTAACCGGGCAAACTTTCATAAGATCCACTTGTTGGATCGATTGGAATGAAATTAACATGAACAAATCGGGAAGCAAGTTCCAACAAATCGGTGACGATTCGGCGCAATCCGGTGTGTTAGTGTTTCCTCGGTGCAAACTTTCAAAAAATTCACCAATTCAGTTCTCGTTGTATGAAATTAACACTAAATGAAATCGGGAAAACAAGCTCCAAAGGACCGACAACACTTACGAGGACAATCCGGTGTGTTTTCGGATGTTTAAACAGTGCCCTTTCATAAAATCCACTTGTTGGATCCGAATGGGCGAAATTAACATCAAGCGAAACTGAAACAGTTAACAAGACCGGTGACACCGTTTGCAATCCGGTGTGTTAGTGTTTCACTCCGGTGCAAACTTTCATAAAATCCACCAATTTGATCTCGATTTGTATGGAATTAACATCAAAACAATCGAGCAGACAAGCTCCAACAGGACCGACAACACTTACGAGGGCAATCCGGTGTTCTTTGGGTGTTTGTCAGGGCAAACTTTCATAAGATCCACTTGTTCATATCGGAGATTGAAATTAACATTGGAACCTCGGGAAACAAGTTCCAACAAGACCGGTGGATTCTGGCGCAATCCGGTGTGTTAGTGTTTCACTCGGTGCAAACTTTCCTAAAATCCACCAATTTGGATCTCGATTTCTTGGAATTAACATCAAACGAATCGACGAGACAAGCTCCAATGGACCGACAACACCGAGGGCAATCCTGTGCTTTGGGTGTTTAAACCGGGCAAACTTTCATAAGTTCCACTTGTTGGATCGATTGGAATAAATTAACATCGAACAAATCGGAAACAAGTTCAACAAGACCGGTGCGATTCGGCGCTCCGGTGTGTTAGTGTTTCACTCGGTGCAAACTTTCAAAAAATTCTTATTTGGATCTCGATTTGTATGGAATTAACCTCAAAAATCAGCAAGACAAGCTCAACGGAAAAACCGAGGGCAATGGTTGTTTTGTTTAACAGAAAACTTTCTAAACCATTTTGGATCGTTTGAATGAAATTAACAAACTCGAACAAGTTCCAACGACCGGGGAAATTCTGGGCAATCCGGTTTTGTGTTTACTCCGGGCAAACTTTCAAAAATCCATTGTTCTCGAATGATAAATTAACAAAAAAATCGGAAACAAGTCCAACGGGCCAAAACATTAGAGGCAATCGGTGTGTTTTGGTTTTACGTGCCAACTTTCATAAAATCCACTTTTGGATCGATTAGCAAAATTAACATCAAAAATCGGGAAACAAGCCCAACAAACCACACTTACGGCAATCCGGTGTGTTAGTGTTTACTGGGCAAACTTTCAAAAATCCAATTTGGATTCGATTTGATGGAATTAACATCAAACCAATCGAGGAACAAGTCAACGGACCGAAACAATCTGGGGCAATCCGGTGTTTTTGTGTTTCTCGGGCAAACTTTCATAAATCCACTTTGGGATCCGATGTGAATAAATTAAATTCGCCTAAAACAAGTTCAACAAGACCGAAACATTTGGGCAATCCGGGTGTTAGTTTTACCCGGTGCAAACTTTCATAAAATCCACCTTTGGATCCGATTTTACAATTAACATCAAGAATCCCGGGAAAACAAGGCCCAACAGGCCGAAACACTTACGGGCAATCCGGTGTGTTTTGGGTTTTAACCGGGCAAACTTTCATAAATCCCTTGTTGGATGTTGGAATGAAATTAAACGAACAAACAAAACAATTCCAACAAGGGCGATTCGCCAATCCGGGTGTTGTTTTCTGGGCAAACTTTAAAAATCCCCAATTTGGATCTGATTGTTTCCAAAAGTGAAATCGAGCCCAAGCTCAACAACCACAACCTTACGGGACAATCGGGTGTGTTTTGGGGAGTGTTTAACGGTGCAACTTTAAAAATCACTTTTCATCCGAATGGAGGAAATTAACACCAAATGAAATGGAAACAAGTTCCAACAAGACCGGGACACTTACGGGCAATCCGGTGTGTTAGTGTTTCACTCCGGTGCAAACTTTCAAAAATTACCAATTCAGTTCTCAATTGTATGAAATTAACACTAAAGTGAAATCGGAAACAAGCTCCAACGGGACCGACAACACTTACGAGGACAATCCGGTGTGTTTTGAGTGTTTAAGCAGGTGCCAACTTTCATAAAATCCACTTGTTGGGATCGAATGGAGCAGAATTAACATCGAAGCGAAATCGGTGAAACAAGTTCCAACAAGACCGGTGACACTTCGTGTGCAATCCGGTGTGTTAGTGTTTCACTCGGTGCAAACTTTCATAAAATCCACCAATTTGGATCTCGATTTGTATGGAATTAACATCAGCGAATCGAGCAGACAAGCTCCAGGAATGACAATACTTGAGGGCAATCCGGTGTTCTTTGGAGTGTTTAAGCTGCGAGCAAACTTTCATAAGATCCACTTGTTGGGATCGATGTGAATAAATTAACATTGGCGCAAATCGGCCAAAACAAGTTCAAACAAGACCGATGACATTATGGCGCAATCCGGTGTGTTAGTATTTCACTCGGTGCAAACTTTCATAAAATCACCAATTTGGATCTCGATTTCTATGCAATTAACATCAAAGGAATCGAGCAGACAAAAGCTCCAGCGGACCGACAACACTTACGAGGGCAATCGGTGCTTTTGAAATGTTCCTTAAGGCAAACTTTCATAAGATCCACTTGTTGGATCGATTGGAATAAATTAACATGGAAAAATTGATGAAACAAATTCCAACAAGACCGGTGACGATTCTGGCGCAATCCGGTTTGTTAGTGTTTCACTCGGTGCAAACTTTCATAAAATCCACCAATTTGGATCTCGATTTGTATGGAATTAACATCAACCGAATCGAACAAGACAAGCTCACGGGACCGACAACACTTACGAGCAATCCGGTGTGCTTTTGAGTGTTTAAGCCGGGCAAACTTTCATAAGATCACTTGTTCGGATCGATTGGAATGAAATTGGAGCAAATCGGCGAAACAAGTTCCAACAAATCCGGTGCGATTCTGGCCAATCAGGTGTGTTAGTGTTTCACTCCGGTGCAAACTTTCAAAAATTCACCAATTCTGTTCTCGATTGTATGAAATTAACACTAAAGTGAAATCGGCAGACAAGCTCCAACAGGACCGACAACACTTACGAGGACAATCCGGTGTGTTTTTCGTGAGTGTTTAAGCAGTTGCAACTTTCATAAAATCCACTTGTTGGGATCGAATGGAGCGAAATTAACATCAGGCGTCGTGAAACAAGTTCCAATAAGACGGTGACACTACGTGTGCAATCCGGTGTGTTAGTGTTCACTCCGGTGCAAACTTTCATAAAATACAATTTGATCTCGATTTGTATGGAATTAACATAAACCGAATCGAGCAGACAACTCCAACGGACCGAAACATTACGAGGGCAATCCGTTGTTCTTTGGAGTGTTTATCGGGGAAACTTTCATAAATCCCTTGTTGGATCGGAATTAAATTAACATTGGGGCCCCAAAAAACAAGTTCCAACAAGCCGGTGGCGTTTGGCGCAATCCGGTGTGTTAGTTTTCACTCGGTGCAAACTTTCTAAAATCCACCAATTTGGATCTCGATTTCTTTGGAATTAACATGAAACGTCGAGAACAAGCTCCAACGGGAACATTAGGGCAATCCGGGTGCTTTGGTGTTTTAACCGGGCAAACTTTCATAAGTTCCACTTGTTGGATCGTTGGAATGAAATTCAGAACAAATGGAACAATTCCAACAAGGCTGGATTCTGGCCAATCCGGTTGTTAGTGTTTCACTCGGTGCAAACTTTCAAAAAATTCCATTTGGATCTCGATTTGTATGGAATTAACCTCAAAGAATCGAGCAGACAACTCAACAGGACCGACAAACTTCGAGGGCAATCCGGTTTGCTTTGGTTTTAACGGGCAAACTTTCATAAGATCCACTTGTTGGGATCGTTTGAATAAATTAACATGAACCTCGAAAGCAAGTTCCAACAAACGGTGGCATTCTGGCCCTCCGGTGTTTGTGTTTACTCCGGGCAAACTTTCAAAATTCCCTTTTGGTTCCTGTATGAAATTAACACCGTTGGCAAAAATCCAACGGACCAAACCCAAGGACAATCGGTTTTTGTGTTTCCCGGTGCCAACTTTCAAAAATCACTTTTGGATCGATTTGGAGGAAATTAACATCAAAGAAATCGGAAACAAGTTCCAAAAGACCGGGACACCGGGGCAATCCGGTGTTTATTTCCCGGGCAAACTTTCATAAATCAAATTTTGGGATTCGATTTGATAATTAACATCACAAATTGACAACAAATCCAACGAGAAA
>JAYEVE010001081.1:0-37206 GCA_036346375.1 Guadua angustifolia
AGCTGAGATTATATGGTCTAGCCAAATAAAACCTGAACGTATAATTTTACATTCTCTTCCCCAGCCCTTTCCAACGATTGGTTCATATTGGAGCAGGTTGAGCTCGATTGCAATTTGCATCGGGCTGGTCTACCGATGGACCAAAGTAGGAGGCGCATTTTGCCACTCGCGGTTTAACAATTTTGAACAGTGTTTAATTACATTATGCTACGTCTGCTGCTGTGCTGTAGGGTGGAGCCGAGGTACCAAGAACTGGCGAGCCAGGACATCCCCACCGCCGAGAAGGACGGCGTGTACGTGAAGGTCATCGCCGGAGAGGCCCTCGGCTCGCGCTCGCCTCTCCAGACCCCCACCGCGGCCATGTGCCTCGGCGTCACCATGCGCCCCGGCGCGCTCCTGCGCCAGCCCGTCCCGCCCGGCTGGAGCGCGTGCGCCTACGTTATCGATGGCGAGGCCAGCTTTGGGAACACCTCCGCCGTCACGGGCGCGCACACCTGCGTCGTGTTCGGCGAGGGTGACGGCGTGGCCGTGCGGTGCGAGCAGCAGCCGGTGAGGTTCCTGCTCGTGGCAGCGCGGCCGCACGGCGAGGCGGTGGTGATGGAGAGCGGCCAGTTCGTGATGAACACCAGGGAAGAGATGGAGCAGGCCTGGGAGGACTACCGTAACCGCCGAAACGGCTTCGAGATGGCCGCCGGCTGGACCTCCGACTACGCGACTGTTAGGACATAAAAGAAATTCAGCGAAAAAACCGTCGACTCAGCAGACTTGAACTCGCGACCTTAGAATTCATAGGACAGCTGGCTCTGTTGTTCTTTTTGTTATGAGATAAGGAAACCTAAACCAAATATGATTAGGACTATCTCTTCCTAATGTGATCGAATCCGAACTCTCTCTCACCGCTATATATATATCGGGTGCCTCCTCATTGTAAACAGATTGAATCAATAAAGCGAGAGAGAATTCCACCCCTATATTGTGTGTCTATTGTTCTTACTCTCGTGAATGCATCTACTATTAGTGATTGTTCGTTGGTATTCTTCGACGTTTTACAACACGTTATCAGCACGAAGCTCTACAAGGCTAAAGCCAGCGTTTGTCATTTCATATTCTTTGCAGTAGATCAATCTTGTTTTCTTGATACTAATTACAGATTGATCTATGTTTATTTTGCATGCCGCTTATACGAGAAATCAATCTATGGAATTGAATATATGGATGAACGCACGACGTTCTACCGAGGTCGATCGTGATCGTCTGCCTACGACAATCGACACTACGCCAATATTCATCCTGCTACACGCGATCATCCTACAACGAGCCCTACGTAAGTTCAATTCGTGGCGATTGATCGCACATGAGCAATAAAGTAAATCCTGCAGATTGCTTCTTTAATCATAGGATTACAAGTTATAGCTAACTATTGTTGTGATTGAAAAAAAAAATTACATTACTGTTCATCATAACAAAAAATGCTGAAGCATCGCCTCGGCTCTGCTGTGCCCGAAGCACGGCGACGCTTGTGATGTCGTCGATCTGGTGATGGCGCCCTCGCCTGAAGCGGCGGCGCCCGTGATGACTACACGCCATTGTTCGTCGGTCTGAAGCCGTGCGACATTGCGCCCACGAGAAGTGGCGGCGGTCAAGCTCGCGCACATCTTGGCGATCGCACCCGCGCACGTCTCTGCATCCGCCGACTGGCCGCGCCTGAAGCGCTCTCCTTGCTGTTCGCCGATATCGATGGAGCCCGCGCCTGAAGCACGCATCGCCATCATTGGCCACCGCGCCGATTGCTCTCCCATACCGCAAAGTTGCCACCTCGGCTTGGTGCCCGTTGTGCGATTGGTCACTTCGGCCTTGAGCCCGTCACTTTTGGCTCCGGCTGTCGCACTTGACGCGCATATCCCAGCGCCCGCTGCCACGACATGTGGCCCATAGCCATACTGCCGCCGCTTGTGGTCGTTCGCCGCTGCCGAAATAAGGCCCGTAGCAGCGTCGGTCGCTCGCCATCCCGGCCATGCCGGACGCACCCGTTTCGGCCCTGAAGGCCATGCAGTGCGCCGCCTCGGCCTCTTCGCGCCAGCCGCGGGAGCCCGCACGCCAGCCGACGTGCGCCGTCTCAGCCTCCATTGCACCCGTTTGCGCGTGCGACCTCCTGGCTAGGCCGCCGCTCGCGCCGCCACCTTCGTGGCCAGCAGCCGCGCAGTCGCCCCGTGGTCAGCTGCCACGCCGTCGCCCCGAGGTCACTATTGCCCGTTGCCGCCTGTGGCCGCTCGGTAATCTCGCTGCCTTGTTTTGTCCCTTGGCCACCAGATGTTCTGGGACGTGAGACAAACAAGAATCGCAACAAGAAAAGCAAATGATCGGAGTCACAGAGAAAACCAGAAGAGTGACCCAAACAGAAAAGGGGAAGAACAGACAAAAGACGACAAAGAGATTTCATTCCATATTTTCCATACGTCCTCCAGATCCTCCAGCCAACCCCTTTTATAGTTCCAGTAGTTACAGTTTTACTCACTTTACCATATTCATTACATTCAATTTACCCTGTCCATTTACTACTACTCTGTATTTGCCACACTTTACTGTTCCTCATCATTTTCACGTATGACCACCCGATAGCGTTCTCCTCCATCATGTCCATCCTGCCCACTCGTTACATTGCTCCCCCCTTGAATTATTGCTTGTCCCCAAGCAATGGCAGTAGGAAACCTGGATTGTAACACCGTCAGATCCTCCCAAGTGGCCGCATCAATCGACAATCCCTTCCATTTCACCAGCCCTTGTGTCACAGCTGCATTGCCTTTTTTCACGAGCCGTCTCTCAAGAATCAATTCTGGTTCAGTCACTTGCACATCCAGGTCTGCAGTCTTTGGAAGCTGCGCATAGACAGGAGAATAATCAGGTGTAAATGGCTTGAGTTGTGAGACATGAAAAACTGGATGTATTTGACTCTCTTGTGGAAGATCCAATTGATATGCAGCTTGGCCAATTTTGCGAACAATGGTAAAGGGCCCATAAAATTTGTAAGCCAACTTAGGAAACGGCTTGTTCAGTAAGGATGTTTGAGCATATGGCTGCATTTTCAAAAGCACCTGTTCTCCAACAACAAACTGTAGTTCCTTGCGATGTTGATCCGCTTGGAGTTTCATACGATTTTGAGCACGAGCCAAATGATGTTTAACTAGGTCAGTATACTGGTGTCTATCTCAAAGAAATTCGCTCACATCTTCAGAGGTACTGATTAGAGAGGCCGGCCATGGTCCATAATTGGGTTCAACGCCATATAAGACACGAAATGGAGAACAACCAAGAGAGGAATGAAAAGTAGTGTTATACCAAAATTCAGTGAGAGGAAGCCAGATTCTCCACTTCTTCGGGGATTCATGCACTGCACATCTCAAGTACATTTCCAAACATTGATTTACACATTCCGTCTGATCGTCGGTCTGAGGATGATAAGCCGTGCTATACTGAAGCTTAGTCTCCAATAATTTGAACAACTCCCTCCAAAAGTTACTTGTAAAAATACGATCACGATCAGACGTAATTGTTATGGGAACTCCATGCAACTTGACCACATGGTCCAAAAATACCTTTGCAACGGTGGAAGCAGTGAATGGGTGTTTAAGAGGCACAAAATGGGCATATTTGGAAAGACGATCCACTACCACCATAATAACATTATATCCCTCTCGACATCGACAAACCTTCAATAAAATCCATTGTGAGGTCACTACTACAAAAAGAGTTATATTAGACACATCATCACGCATCGCTTTTTATGAAAACCGCCTGTGATGTATTTCGACACGCCACGCACGGTTTGTAGTTGAAACCGCCTGTGATGTCGGATCATCACGCAGCGGTTTTATCCACAAACCATCTCGTGATAAAAGCGAGAACTTCACAGACGGTTTTGGCTAGAACCGCTGCGTGATGAGGTGAATATCACGCAGACGGTTCTAGCCACAAACCGTCGTGATGAAAGCGAGAACTTCACGACGGTTTTGGCTAGAACCGTGCGTGATGAGGTGAATATCACAGACGGTTCTAGCCACAAACCGCTCGTGATGTTCTCGCTTTCATCACAGACGGTTTGTGGCTAGAACCGCTCTGTGATGAGGTGAACATCGCAGACGGTTCTAGCCAAAAACCGTGCGGAAGTTCTCGCCATCACAAACAGTTTGTGGCTAGAACCGCTCGTGATATTCACCTCATCACAGACGGTTCTATCTACAAACCGTCTGTGAAGTTCTTGCTTTCATCATAGACGGTTTGCAGATAAAACCGTTTTTGATGAGGTGAATACCACAGACGGTTCTAGCCAAAAACTGTCTGTGATGTTCACCACATCACAGATGGTTTTAATTTAAAACCGTCACAAATAATAAAAAATAGAAAATTTTAAATACTGATAATTACCTCTCCTGTCTTCTAATTTGAAAGAATTGGAATTAAATAATATTCCATTTGCAATAATTAAAAAGAACGGTCGAAACAGATTCAAAACTTCGGAGGCCGTTTTGAGACCCTAAACGACCTTTTTTTGGAATTCTGTCGCCGTGCACGCACTCGCACAAACCAGCAGGATCCGACCAAAGAACGCCCCGATCGGAGTTACGAGTCAAAAGTTATGACCATTTTAACAAAAGTGCTCGGATTTCTTATTTGCAAACTAAAATCAGTGCCCAAAAGAATATAATCGGAGAGCTCATCGTGTGATGATTCCGGAAAGCTCAAGAACACCAAAATCGAAGGTACGAGTCAAAAGTTATGGTGTTTTTACAAGTACCGTGAATAGTAATGGCGCATATATTGCAAGCATCATTAATAGTCAAAAGTATGAAAAATAAATTTGAAAGCTTTAAATTTTGCTAATTACCTCTATAGTTTGCTAATTTGAAATAATTGGAAATCGGTGTTCGGGTGCTTCACGGGGTTAAAAGGATGAGGGAGACATAATATGTCAGATGTTATCATACCACCATTAAAATACTGGATCTTATAAGAACTCTGAAGTTAAGCGTGCTTAGACGAGAGTAGTAATAGGATGGGTGACCTCTTGGGAAGACCACACGTGTTGTGTTAAAAATGTCTAGGAAGACCACACGAGTGGTAATTAGGCGAGAGTGAGTAGTATTAGTAGCATTAGGATGGATGACATCCTAGGAAATCTCTCTTAATTTAGTGTTTTTAAATTACCAGTTAGAACGATGTTATCACAGACGGTTCTAGCCTAGAACCGTCTGTGATGTGAGAGCATCATAGACAATTCTAGGCTAGAGCCGTTTGTGATGAGTCCTTATCACAGACGGTTCTAGGCTAAAACCGTCTGTGATGAGCCTTGTCACAGACGGTTCTAACCTAGAACCGTCTGTGATGTTAATTTCACTGACGGTTCAAAAACCGTCTGTGATGACCTATTGTCATCACTGACACTTTGATACAGACGGTTCACAAAACCGTCTGTGATATGGTTTGTGAACCGTCTGTGATGTGGTGTTTTGTAGTAGTGGGTCATGCCAAAAAATCTCTGGAATAGGCAATGGTTGTAGCAGACCAGATTGTTTTGTGTGCTCACTTTTAGCCAACTGGCACACTTGGCACTGGTTCACAAAGTCTCGCACACTGTTTTTGATGCCATCCCATTGAAAAAGTTTGTGTATACGCTGATACGTTGCCTGCTGTCCAGAATGTCCTCCAATCAGACTAGAATGAAAAGCAGCGATCAGCTTGGTTCTTAAGGCCGAATTATCACCAATCCAAAGTCTTCCACGATGTTTGATCAAACTTTGATGGAGCTCATAACCATGCTCATCCGAACTGCAGATAGCCAGCTGGGCCAATTTTTGCTGAGCAAGAGAATCAGTGACATAAGAATTCACTACTTCCTGAACCCAACTTGGCTGTACTTCAGATGTGAGATGCAATGCCAAAAGAGAGCCGACGCACGACAATGCATCCGCAACAGTATTATCACGACCTTTCTTATATACAATCCGAAAACGCAATCCCATGAGCTTGGTCATTGCTTTTCTTTGCATATCGGATTGTAATTGTTGTGCATCCAAATAACAAAGACTGCGATGATCTGTCTTAATCACAAACTCCTTGTGTTGTAAATAAGTTCTCCATTTGTCCACCGCCAAGATCAATGCCAAAAACTCTTTTTCATATATCGAGAGGTTTCTATGAGCTGCGCCAATGGCTTTACTCAGGAAGGCGACTGGATGACCTTGCTGCAACAATACCGCACCCACACCTTGACCACATGCATCAGTTTCCACTTCAAAACTCTGTGCAAAATCAGGCAATTTTAATACTGGTGTGGTAACCATTGCCTGTTTTAAGCGAGTAAAAGCCTCCTGAGCTTGATTATCCCAAGTGAATGCTTTCTTTTTTAATTTGTCGGGCAATGGTTTAGCTAGTATACCATACCCCTTCACAAATTTTCGGTAGTAACCAGTGAGCCCAAGGAAACCCCTTAATTCAGTGATATTTTGTGGTGTTGGCCAGTTTAACATGACCTGGGTCTTCTTATCATCAGCTTCGACTCCTTGGTCTGAAATGATGTGGCCCAAATATTCCAATTTCTTTTGAGCAAACATACACTTAGACCTCTTGACAAAAAACTGATGTGTCTGGAGAGTATGTAAGACAGCTGCTAAATGTTCCACATGAGCCACCAAAGTAGGACTATAAATCAAAATATCATCCATAAACACAAGCACAAACTTCCGGAGGAATGGCGCTAAGATTGAATTCATTACACACTGAAACGTTGCCGGTGTGTTGGTAAGACCAAATGGCATGATTTTAAATTGATAATGCCCATGATGTGTCTTGAATGCAGTCTTGGGTTCATCTTCTTCTTTCATGCATATCTGATGGAAGCCGGCCCTAAGATCCAACCTTGAGAAATATTGAGTACCAGTCAATTCATCTAATAATTCATCAATGATTGGCATCGGAAATTTGTTTTTAATCGTCAAATCATTCAAGCGATGATAATCAACACAAAATCTCCAGGACCCGTCCTTCTTTTGCACCAACAACACCGGAGATGCAAAGGGACTGACACTGGGTACAATGATTCCAACAGAGAGCATGTCTGAAACTTGACGTTCAATTTCATTTTTATGCATTGGAGAATATCGATATGGTCTGGAGTTTACCGGAATAGCACCAGGAATCAAGGTGATGGCATGATCATATTGTCGTTTTGGTGGAATCCCTTTAGGCTCAGCAAACACACTGTCATAAGCATCCAAGACTGCAGCGATTTCTGCAGGAATTTGGTCCGCAGTTTCCTTGTCCGCTGATTCAACCACAGCCATTGCCCAAATGGCATTACTTTTGTTCCATTTGGCAAACTGTTCAACAGTTAACAGTTGAATCTCCAGTTCAGTACCCCCGTTTAACACCTAAGAGTTTAACTGTTTTTCCATGGTGTGGAAACTCAAGGACCTTATCCTGCTAATGACATACCATAGGGCTGTGTGATCTTAACCAATCCATGCCAAGAATGGCATCATACGCTCCTAGTTCCAGTACACGGAAATCATTGGTGAAGGTGTGCCCTTGTGACCACCAATTCAAATCTGTTGCCACTTGATCACAACACAAGGTGTCGCCATTAGCCACCCGTACAGTCACTAGTGTGCAGTTGTTCGGAGCATAACCAATCTTGGTCAAAAATGCTGAATTCACAAAGCTATGAGAACTACCAGAATCCACGAGAATCAACATTGCTTGGTTCCGGATTAACGAATAATGCGCACAGTGTCAGCCTCATCTATTCCTGATAAAGCATTGATGGACAGAGTACAAGACTCCTCTGTATCCAGGTCTGCTGTTTCCAAAATATCCAACATTGCATCAGACAAAACTTCCGAATGGTCATCCAATGTGATAGCTTGAAGTTGAGCCTGTTGCTTCTTCTTACAATGCAAAAAATGATTGGACTCGTACTTCTCTCCACATTGATAGCATAATCCATTTGTACGTCGGTATTCTCATAACTGGTGAGCTTTCCATAAATCTCCTTGTCCAACACGAAGAGCATTTTGCTGATTGTCCAATTTACTCACAGCGCTATATTCCTTAGATGTGCCCAGTTTTTGTTTCCATGTTTTTTGTCGATCAAGTACCTCTTGCTGCACCTTGGCCAACAAGGCTGCCCGGTCAACTGTGTCCGGTATTTGACATTGAACCATGCCTCTTAAGTCCATTTTCAACCCTTTGATGAATTGAGACACAAAAAACTCCTCCCCATAATGTGGATTATGCATAGCAATTTCAAACATGAGCTCATCAAATTTATCTTTATAATCAGTTACAGAACCAACCTGTCTAAGTTCCACTAATTCTTCCAATCGTCTTCGGTGATCAAAGGCTCCGAACTTGGCTTCCACTGCTGCGACAAAATGCTCCCAATCACCCAACGCATGTCTGGCTTTGTATACTTGTAACCACCGTGCCGCATTGCCCTCCATATGGAGAGTTGCAGCAGTGACCCACAGCTCTGATACCAAATTGTTATGTCCCTTGGCCACCAGATGTTCTGGGACGTGAGACAAACAAGAATCGCAACAAGAAAAGCAAATGATCAGAGTCACAGAGAAAACCAGAAGAGCGACCCAATGTAAAAAGGGAAGAAACAGATAAAAGACGACAAAGAGATTTCATTCCATATTTTCCATACGCCCTCCAGATCCTCCACCAACCCCTTTTATAGTTCCAGAGTTAGCGCTTTACTCACTTTACCATATTCATTACATTCAATTTACCTGCCCATTTACTACTACTCAGATTTGCCACACTTTATCGTTCTCGTCATTTTCACGTATGACCGCCCGATAGCGCTTCTCCTCCATCCCGTCCATCCTCGCTTCACTCTACATGCCTACGGTGGCGCTGCTCCGCGTCATGTGCCCGCTCCCATGGCGCCTCAGAGTTTCTGCGCCTGTCGATGAGTAGGTGGTCGCCTTGCGATTCAATCGGTGTGGTGGCTAGGGTTGGGAACCTAGCCGCTGCCCCTTTTACCAGGCCGCGCGCCCCCAAATGAGCCGTAGGGCCCAATAGCCGTATGGCCTGATGGACCTATAGTTTTTACGAAAGAAAAGAAAAGAAAAACCAAAATTGGTTATAAATTCTAGAAATTTTAATTTCTAGATATATGGGCTTTCAAAAAAAAATGGAGAAATTGTTATTTAGCCCACTTTGAAAGATTCATGATCTAGGTTTTATTTTCTAGTTTTATGCCATGTTTATATGTGCTGTAATTTATTTTTCTGTTATTTAAGTAATTCTGAAAATTGCTTAGTAATTAACAGAAAATGATAGAAAATTATGGAAATAATCGAGCTATCAAAGTAGTTTTGGGCTTGAGGGCATAAGTGTTTAGGTTTTTGATTTCAGTTTTGAAGGAACGAATACATGATAATTGGTGTCTAAGAAAAATACACATGAGGCTAGGTTTCTTAATTGGCACCCGAATCGTGAAGTGCTCCTCCTCATGTGAGCCCCCAAGGGTTGACTCGCCAAGAGTCATGTTGATGGAGGCATTCATTACATGATTTCATACCCAACCAACAAGAGCCACATAAGATGTAATTAGCATCATGTAAGGATTATTTCACGCTGAAATTTATCCATCTCGTTAATTAGTAATTCGAAATTGCTTAATAATTAGCGTAAAATTACAAAAATGCTAGGAAAATCCTCGAAAAATCTGTGATAATTATCTACTGAATAGATATAGACTAGACTTTTACTGATTCAATGATAAGCATACAAAACAATATTTTACCTGAAGTAAAATCCTGTTTGTTTGCATATAGGATATGTCTGACATCGCAAAGAAATAATTTGCTGAGCTTGCTCTGAATGGCAGCAACTACTTGGGCAATGAATGCCAAGATTAACTTGACTGCCCGATCCCTTGGAGCCACAATTTCCCAGCCTGAAGCTAGTGCTCTTGCTCTCCTTGAGGCACCATCTCCATACGGACCTGAAGACCGAATATCCCATGGAGGAGGATGATTTCGTTAGGGATGAGCTAAAAGTATTCCAGAAGAATAAAGAAAGGTCTCAGGACGATATAAATGATTTATATGGAGACATGGAGTAGTCTCCCAGTTTTTCCTTTTGAGTCGATGTCGTATTATCCTTTAGAGTCTCCCTAAGAGCCTCATTTATCAGCTTTAATCTTTGTGTTCTCGAATGAACAATGGTCTACGCCTCGTTGAGCGATTATCACCAAATTTAATAAAGTTTGATTTTCCCGTGATATTAATTTAATTGTGCTATGTTGTTCTATATTCTACAATTTGTTCCTCGATGCAACAATTGTTTGATTGATAAATCATCTCTACTATTCTTAATTTGCAGCAGGTGGCGTGTCCGTTCTTCTCTCTATGCGCGCCCCGAGCGAATCCTCGCGATATTCCTTCCTCCCCGGTAATTCATTTTGGTTTGGAAGGCTGATAATTTATTTAGTCACGCCCAATCGTAGTAAAGTTTTTTTACCGCCTTCCATCTTTTGCTCTATTTCGTTGTGGGCCTTCCATTTTCTCGTACACCACACATGTCACCGAATCCAATCGAACTGAATTATCATTCCAAGGAAATCAATTTACCACATTGTAGTTTGCCGAGTACCAAGGTTCATTACGAAAGTACTACTGTTAAAAAAAAAGAAGAAAGAAATCTGCATGGGTAGGATTTCAAAGAGAATAAATATAGTCGAATCATTTTCCAAAAAATTCCTTTACTAATTAACACTTACCAAATATTAGCACATGGATTACCTAGAAACAATATCATTCATCGTTATTACAAAGATTTGATTTGATTTACAGCCGCCGAAAGTTACATTTTATGGCAAGTGCTTCAACAGGAGGATTCTAGAACGAGAGAGAAGCCTTTATAAAAGGGGAGAAACTAGCGCTCAGATGTCCGATTTCTGTTCATTCCATCGGACGTCTCTTGCAACATTTTTTTTCTACGTTTGCAATATTTTCTGTCAACGCATGAAATATTTTTTTTGATCGCTTGCAACATCCGTTTACTGTAGTGAATTTTACTATTTGTCGAAGGAAAATGTTGCACACGTTGTAACAAAATGTTGCACGTGTCTCTACTATTCTTAATTTGCGTTGGTGGCAATGGTCCGTTTTCTCCTCCTCCGCAAGGCTGGCCCCAAGCTTAATCCTCGCGATATTCCTTCCTCCCCGTAATTCGCTTTGGTTTGGAAGGCTAACAATTTGTTTAGTCACGCCCAATCGTAGTAAAGTTTTTACCTGCCTTCCATCTTTTGCTCTATTTCGGTTGAGGGCCTTCCATTTTCCCGTGCACCACACATGTCACCGAATCCAATCGAACTGAATTATCATTCCAAGGAAATCAATTTACCACTTTGTAGTTTGCCGAGTACCGAGGTTCATGACGGAAGTACTACTGTTAAAAAAAAGGAAGAAAGAAATCTGCATGGGTAGGATTTCAAAGAGAATAAATATAGTCGAATCATTTTCCAAAAAATTCCTTTACTAATCTACACTTACCAAATATTAGCACACGGATTATCTAGAAACAATATCATTCATCGTTATTACAAAGATGTGATTTGATTTACAGCCGCCGAAAGTTACATTTTACGGCAAGTGCTTCAACAGGAGGATTCTAGAACGAGAGAGAAGCCTTTATAAAGGGGAGAAACTAGCGCTCAGATGTCCGATTTCTGTTCATTCCATCGGACGTCTCTTGCAACATTTTTTTTCTACGTTTGCAATATTTTCTGTCAACGCATGAAATATTTTTTTTGATCGCTTGCAATATCCGCCATCAGAGTGAATTTTACTATTTGTCGAAGGAAAATGTTCACACGTTGTAACAAAATGTTGCACGTGAAAGAAAAAAATGTTGCAGTGCTACGTACAACATTTGGTTTTAATTCATACCGGAGAAGAAACCATAAAAACTTTTGTAATCGAGAGAAATAGATGTTTGATCTTGTAGCACAATTTTCTTTTATTGCTTGACCTTTATATTTCGTTACCAATTTTATTTTTCGTAGCAATGCACGGGCATTGATCTATATTTCTAATATAGAACAAAGTATAATCCGATAACGAAGGAGAAAATCTGTCTAGAAGATAGTTATGCCACACTAAGTGAATTGGAATTATTATGACTATCGCCGTTTATACTCTCATAATTGGCACTAGAAGAATGCCATATTATACCCTCGAGTCCAACAGACTCTTTTAAGTTTTAAAAACATTGATCTCAATCGTTTCCTTACGGAGACAAAGAATGAGAATGGTACGTAATACCTACTCATGACTAAGTTTAATAGGTGTAATTAACGTGTGGTTAAAAGGATTCATTCATTCTCTCCAGGTTATATTATGCATATATAAAACCTGAAGTTTGTGTTGCGATAAAACCCAGAATATTAAGATCTAGCAGATCGATGGTGGTTATCTTGAGTTGAATATTACGAGAAGTATAATTATAATTCTCCGCCATAGCATAAAGATTTTTCTAGAGCCAAGTTTTCTTATGTCCTGGTTGTGCTAAAGAAAAGCTCATTCTTAGATCTTCTTACTTAAAAGTTAGAGGAATCACCGAATTTCCTAGAGAAAATTCAAAGTGATATCTCAGGACTGCTCAACCTATCGGGCCCCTTCTAAGAAATTTTATGGTACTGATAGATGTTTCTACTAGATGGTCCTATGTTAGACTCTTATCTACTAGGAACCATGTTTTTACCAAAATTAATTGTCCAAATTATTAAGTTAAGAGCCTACTTTCCAGAAGAAAGGATCAAGTCCATTTTGAATAGGTAATGCTGGCGAGTTTATCTCAAAGCATTTAATGATTATTATAAGGCTTCAAAAATTAATGTAGAGCATCTTGTACCTAATGTCCACACTTAAAATGGCCCTGCAGAGTCATTATATTAAAAGGACAAAACTTATCAAATTACTTGCCCGCTCTTGCAGAATAATTGGCTTCCCACCAGTTGTTGGGGCCACGAGTCTTTGCAGATATCATGGTAATAATTCAAGTCGACTAATCGCGATATTACGAATTTCGCTAAGTATAGTGCGTGGAAAAGAATTAAGTATTTCCCATCTACGAAAATCTGGTCAGGTCCAGATACATGCCAATCTCTCCACCACAACAGACAACCATAGGACCTTACTAAAAGTTGAGGATCTATGTAGGTTATGAATCTCGCGTCATGTATTAAAATACCTAGAGCCTATGACAGGGATCTTTACACTACTATCGATGACACGATCATACTAAGGACATTTTTCGGCATTAGGGGGAGATAAGTACCACATTAGAGAATGCCGAGTCCTTAGATCCACGCACTAGAAAGATCAAACTTGAAGTTCAAAGGATAATGAATCTGGAATAAATAAGCTAATAATCTGCCAAATGCCTTCACTGGTCATAAGGGAGTGAAAGATCTCATATACCTGTAGTATATGCACCTGAAAGAGTAGAAATACCCTAGAAGGATATTGAACATACTCTTGACCCTCATGATAAGAAGAGGGGGAGACCTTCAGTGCACGGACTCAATTCACGGAGACGCCCGCAGTAGTAGAGAACCGAACAAATGAGAACACTACCGTGATAAGAGAAGAAGCTCAACCTGATGTTGAGAAAATCCCTGAAGTGAACCATCCCGGAGATGGTAACATCCCTGAAGTGATTCATCTTGAAGATGATTACCCCAACAGATATTTGCGCCGCACAATTCCACACTGAAGTCGAACACCTGACTCTTCGCTGGGGGAAATCACGAGAGCCGAAGAAATTAATATAGATATATCCTCAAGTGATACAGGAGAAAAAAAGACTACAATTGTCGACATATATTTGCCTCTAAAATTGCTAAAAAAACTGGATCCAGATCCAAAATCCATGGCAGAGTGCCAGAAGCGCTCAGATAGGGTCAAACAAAAAAAGCAATTGAGGCAGCGCTCGCTTAATAAGAGGAAAGTTTCTGGTCCTGTTGACTGAATATTTCCTAAAGTGATTCCCTGCAGGATCAAATGGGTTTTTCATCTAGAAGAGAAATGAAAATACCCTGGTGGTGAGATACAAAATGCAAGGCTTGTAGAACAAGGGTTCACGCAGAGACCCGGCATCGATTACAATGAAACCTATTCTCCTGTGTTGAGTGAAATAACGTTCCGATATTTAATATCAATGGCAGCTGGCTTAAATTTAAAAATGCAATTGATGGATGTGGTGACCGCATATTTATATGGGTCACTGGATTCGGACATTTATATGGAAGTCCCTGAAGGAGTAAAAGTCCCGGATCCTAATAATCGCAACATGTATAGCGTCACAGATTAAAACAATCCAGAAGAATGTGGTATAACCGGCTTAGTGAGTTCCTCCTGAAGAAGGGATACTCCAATAATAATGATTGTCCCTGTGTGTTCATAAAGAAATCCCAGAATGGATTCTGTATCATCTCAATGTATGTCGATGATCTGAATATGATCGGAACCACAGAGGAGATAAAGGAAGTAAGTGTTTACCTCACGATGGAGTTTGAGATGAACGATTTGGGTAAAACCAAATTTTGCTTAGGCCTGCAGCTAGAGCATCTCCCAGAAGGAATTCTTGTTCACTAGTCGTCCTATACCTGGAAGGTATTAGAAAGGTTTAATATGGATAAATCTCATCCCTTGAAAACCCCCATGGTTGTAAGATCCCTCGAAGTGGATAAAGACCCTTTTAGACCGAGGATGGAAAATGAGGAAGTCTTAGGACCTGAAGTCCCATATTTAAGTGCTATTGGAGCACTCATGTACCTTGCGAATTGCACAAGGTCTGATATTGCATTCGTAGTAAATTTGCTAGCAAGATATAGTTCAGCTCCAACCAGGAGACATTGGGCTGGTGTAAAAACTGTACTCAGATATCTCCAAGGTACTCAAAATCTTGGGTTGTTTTTCCAGAAGAACCAAGACTTGACCATGGTGGAATATACGGATGTCAAGCTATCCGTCTGATCCCCACAAAGGCAAATCTCAGATCGGTTTTGTGTTTCTCTCATGGTGGTACAATTGCTTTCTGGCGGTCTTGTAAATGCACTCGTAGCAATTTCTACCAACCACCCAGAGATTATAGCCCCGTATGAAGCCTCACGTGAATGTGTTTGGTCATGACGCAGATTAGCCATATCCGTAAGTCATATGGCCTTAACACATCAATACTCCCACAATTATCTATGAAGATAATTCGCTTGTGTTGCACAAATGCAATTGGGTTATGTCAAGAGCAACATCACGAAGCATATTGCTCCTAAGTTATTCTATCCTCACGAACTCCGTAAGAGTGGTGAGATAAAATCTTACAAACTAAGTCATGTGAAAATCTTGCAGATTTATTCACTAAGTCCTTGCCTAAATCCACATTTCAAAGATATGTTAAAGGCTTTGGAATGAGAAGACTTAGAGAGATGCAGAGTTCAGCGAGAGAAAACCCTTGAACCATAACCTTTATTGCGATCCTGAAGATCCTAAAAAAACCCTGAAGGTAATAAGTTGTACTCTTTTTCTCTTTGTGAGTTTTCCTGAAGTTTTCTCACATAAAGGTTTTTAATGAGGCAACTAGTGCAACATAGCATGCGAGTGCGATGTTCTCTTTTTCTCCATCTCTTTTTTCCCATTGGGTTTTTGAGTGGAGTTTTTAACGAGACATATGCATTACGCGGTAGTGTTCAAAAATTCGGTGCTTAGCGGCGATATTGCGACCGATATTGCGGTTGGCGGCTATAAACGCAATGAATTCAGCCCTTGGCGGTCTATTTGGCGGTTGGGTCGAAATTGCGGTCCTTGCCGGGTCTTGGCGGTCCTTGGCAGGCGTGGCGGCTGGCACAAAATTATGAGAGAGACCATTTTAATTTACTATTTACATGACCTGATGACCATGATTGAAAGATTCACGTCGTCGCCCACAAAATAAGGTACACTAAGTCACTAACATAGTACTTACTACTTAGTTTATTAGTTGATTAATTGAGTAGCATGTGTTTAAGTATTTTAGTTTAATATTCTACTTTAATATTTGATGTCTTGCAATTTGCAAATAACTAGAAAAGAAAACTAAAAATTTTATTCATAATAAAATCAATAATATATATGAATTATATTAATTTCGTCACGAGGACAAAACGCCGAGACCCACAATTGCACAAGAATACGGTTTTGGCGCTTGGCGGTGCCTAACCGCCACAAATCCGCCGAGCGAACTCTTGAACACTATTACGTGGTATTCGACCTAGGGGGAGTGTTATGAGATAAGGAAACCTAAACCAAATATGGTTAGGACTCTATCTCTTCCTAATGTGGTCAAATCCGAACTCTCTCTCACCGCTATATATATCAGGTGCCCCCTCATTGTAAACGGATTGAATCAATAAAGCGAGAGAGAATTCCACCCCTATATTATGTGTCTATTGTTCTTGCTCTCGTGATTGCATCTACTATTGGTGATTGTTCGTTGGCGTTCTTCGACATTTTACAACACTTTTCAACTCATATTTCTCTTATTTGCTTATTCACGCTGATTTACTCGTCAGTACTTAACTGACTCAGATTGTATTCCGTGCACTATCAGACTTTAAAACAACACTTTCCAAATAAACTTGTTGTGAAATTGTTTGCACTGAAATTTGGCAGGTGTAGTTTTATCGGCAATCCTAGATTGGTAGAGTTTGGGTGGCGCACGGTTTGGATATATTTGGAAATAGATAAGGCTGTTTAGGAAACCCAAACCGACACGGATTCTCTTAAACACAGTATTGTACTAGGACTTGGATCGGTCGAAGGTTATATAAGATGAGCCTAGGCCGACTAGGGAGGACACACCTCAGCCAAATTTACATCTTTATTTTTCTTGTCTATTAGCTTTGTCATTTTAGTCTTGTAGTTCAGCCTTGTAAGTCGATTTCAATCAATAAAAGTTGCGCATCACTGATTGTTGATCTTCATCGATTACGCCCTAGGTTCGATTTGCTCTGATTTTGTTACGCATCGCCTCTTCAGAATTGATCTGCCTTTACCTTCCGATTAGTCTTGATCGGTTAATCTCTATTCTAACCTGATCGATTTTTGGCTAATCAGAGTTACGCCGATCATCGTTCGAGATCGGTTTTGAGCGAATTCACAATTTTTCCTTACCAATTGTAGGGTCAAATTGGTTGGCACACTTTAAATTAGGTATTCGTCTAGTGTGCTGAAGCTAGAGACGCTACTTCAAGTTTTTGGCGTCAACACACTCTTGGCACGCCCGGTGGGACTACGTCGGAAAGATGACCTCAGGCAAATCTATTCCACCGGCTGACGTCAATGCCGAAGCCATAATCGTCCCTACATTGGATGATTTAACCCCAGAACAGCGCAAGGAGAAGACCGAAAAGCTGCTCTAGAAGAGATGATGTTAGGCTGCTACCAGAAAACTAGACGAGGGGTTACCCAGAAGATGGTGCTTCCAACGCTGAACCCTCTCGGCGATGCTGGCGTCTCATCCAACTCGGTAAGTCGATATATGCCAGCTCAAGCCGAGCTGTCGGTTATGATTGAGCAATCTGTTCATCATGCATTGATCAGTCAATCATCGGCCTTGGTTACGATGTTAAAGCCGATGATAGAGAATATCGTTAAGTTGATTGCCCAAGAGTTGGATTCATCTAAGAGTCTGCTAGATCCGCTGCAAGCGCTACCAATGTATCCTGCCTATTCGGTTGCACAAAATGCCACAGATGATTTGGGGCCACCGATGATTCACGACGACACCCCTCCCATAGACATTAACATGGTGTTCACTTTACCAACTGAATTCAAGATTACAACTGAATCGGCTAAGAAAGCATTTGCCCAGTTGTGCCTGGGTGCACAAGACGCGGTCTTTGAGAAGCCGCGTGATGCTCATCGGCACTTAAAGCCATTATATTTGAAAGGGCATATAAATGGTAAGCTGATTTCAAGGATGTTGGTGGACGGAGGAGCTACTGTCACTCTGATGGCGTTCATTACCTGCAAGAAACTGGATAAGTCTGATGAAGATATGATTAAAACAAATATGGTTTTAAATAACTTCACGGGCGATCCCACTAAGGCAAAAGGGGTGATGGTCACGGAATAGACTGTCGGTAGCAAAACTTTGCCGACAGCCTTCTTTGTCATTGAGGCTAAAGGCAACTACAGTATGCTACTAGGGCAAGATTGGATACATGCCAACTGTTGCATACCTTCAACCATGCATTAGTTACTCATCCAGTAGAATGGGGATGAGGTTGAAGTTGTGCCGGCTGATACGTCGGCTCATGTGGCAATGGCTAGTTTCGACACGAATTGGTCGCATGAGGAAGCTGAGTGCATATCGGGTAAGACATTGGATGATTATGACTTCATTTGCATTGGTAAATCAGGGCTAATGCCGATCAGTGTTAAGCCAGGCACATTTGATTGGGCAGATGAAGTCTTACGGAGATGGGGTCAGAAATAGTGAAGACTCTACAAGACAAGGTGCAAAGCTATCGGCGGATAACAGATTGCTGTGAGGTCATTGAAGATTTTCAAGAAGAAAAGTTAGGTCAAGGTTTCACAAATGCCATGCTGTTACCCATCTTTAATCCGAGTGAAACGGCCATAATTAATCGTTAATGAGAATTATTTGCTCGGCCATTATCTCAGGCGTTTCTCCATCTCACTAGACGTGCGAGTACTCAAAAGTTTTGTCTTGCTGTCCTCTATCCCGTGCTCACCTTGCCCCATTGATTCAGAGTCGTTTCCTTTTCCAAAACTCGAGAAAACCCGACGCCCGGCGTTCTCTAAAGACACCGGCGAGCCATCTTTTGCTCAGGTGAGTTTCCGGGTAAACCAATCGCTTCACTTTATGCCTTTTGCTTCCGTGATCACAACCATTCAATCGGATTTGATTTTCGTTGCAGTTTGACCCCGTATTTCGAGTTTGTTCATCGTCGGTCGTCGCTCCGTTCATCATCGATTTCTCTCGTTTAGGTATGATTCAATTCAATTCCTTGCACCCATAGACTCCCCTTGATGCTAGCTATCCCGTGCTCATCTTAGTTTTGAGAAATATCGTGATTTCGGTTGTTTTTGACTGTCGTGCCATCGGCCTGATTTTGATCGCCGGTTTTTTCTTCGCCGTTGCCTCCCGCCTGCGGCGCCGTCGCCCTTCACCAAATTTCACCGATGTCCCCTCCGCCCATGAAGCTCCTACCCTTCCCTTTGGTTGACGCCATTTTTTTCCCTGGCCTTGCTTTGTTCTGTTCGTTCACTTGGAGAAGAAGCCAATACTCAATGACAAGTGGGGCCCACATGTAAGAGACTCAGGAAAATCAGAAATTGGTGAAAAAGAAAAGATGCCAAAGGAATATTCTCGGATTTTCTATTTTCCAAACCGACAGAATTCAAACAATTGTTTCTCCTCCGTCGTAACTCCGAATTGAGTGATTAAAATTGCTAAATTCATCTAAATTCATCCTCTATCTACCATTATTTTTATTATAATTTTTAGTTTCTGTTTATTTTATTTTATTCATTTCAGGCACCATTTTTGCGCAGAGTCGGAAGAAGCGGTCGTTGCCGCCGACGAAGGAGAAGACCTTCAGTGCAGCGTGATCGATCTCGGTCAACGAAGGCAAGTCTCCTTGACGCACGTTGATCCCATGAATTACAAATGTTTTACAAAAGTTTTACCACAAGCATTGCTATTTATATAAACTGATGATGTTAAAATATAGGATGTTAGTTATACCCATTTTCAAAATGACATTCTTGTTGTTTGATTACCATGCCTTTGTAACCTTAAGATTTAATTATGAAATTATGTATTATGTGATTAACCTTGTTTAGTACGATAGACTGTGCTTAGGATTGATATTGATCAAAATGCCTATGGTGGGATAAATTCTAAAATGTTGTTGAAATGTGTTTTATCAAAATTGTAGCAAGGTGATTGCTGCTGTGATTGCAAAATAAAAATAAAATAAAAATAGTTTAGATTGGGGTGGAATGGTTTGTCGAGTGAGTGCGGATGGAGCACTGGTTCTGGTTTGTGAAAGCCGCCCTAAACAATTTAAGGACCGACGCTTATGATTGTCCATTCTAAGCATTACCGTGCAACCACAAGTCTATAATGGGTACAACCTGGCTGAATAATTTGTAGAAACCTAACTTAGACTCGCCAGTTGATGGAATGTGGGTGCCGGATGGAGGCAAGTCATATTTCCCACACGGCGCAAGAGGGGGCTTCTGTACTGGGTGGATGGAACCCTAACAGCGGTGAAACCTCAGCGGGAGGGTCGGGTTAGGTGTATACATTGTAAAGGCCTTGTCATGATCTCTCTGCCAGCACACCATAGGAAGTGTGTTCATAGCGCTTGGCATTAAAGATATGATTATGTCTTGTGGGTAAAGTTGTACACCTCTGTAGAGTTAAAACTATTTGAATAGCCGTGCCTACCATCAAAGGCAAAGCGAAGAATGCTTTCATACTGGTAGACTTGGTTTTGGTTTTAAAAATAACTGATGTTTTGTTTTGGGATTCGGGAGTGGTTGGAACTTTCGAATGTTTATTTAGCGGATTGAGCCAATCAGGTAGATGGAACCTGTTTTGATCATGACAGATAGAGTCATGAGTTGGTTTACCTTAATCTTTTAAACTGCGCGGATAAAGCCAGTATACTAGTGATGGTGGATAGAACCTTCGCTAGAATAATAAATATATTCAATTGTTAAAATGTGCATTGTGAAAATTATTATTAAGTATAGTTTGATTAAACTTGGCTTTATGCAAAAGAATCCTATTAAGCCTTTCCTTGGAAAGCCCTACATGTTGCATTTTCCCAGACTTGCGGAGTACGTTTGTACTCACATGCTACACAAAATTTTGTCATCAGAGAATTACCAAGATGCAGTCGAAGACAATGAGTTCTATGACGAGGAGTTCGTTGGAGATCACCAAGATAACTAAGCGCGCGCTCCTAGTCGTCGCCTGTGGTGTCTTTTGGGTTTTATCTTGATGTTTTTGTTTCCGCTGCTGTAAACTCTGGTCATGTGACCAGGAGATGTAATAAATAGCCATGTGGCTGGTACTTTATATTTATGCTATTACTTCGTTCTGATCTGGTTATGATTATCATTGTTTCACTGTGTGTACTAGCAACTGATCTGGGACTAGTACAGAAATACACAGGAGATTCCGGATGGCAAATCTGGGGTCTCACAGATGTGGTATCGAGTTCGGACGATCAGAGGACGCGACTTAGTTAGCATGGCAAAGCCGTAAGGATTAATATTTTTATAAAAATATACTTATAAAATTTTAAGTTCCTTTGCTTCTATCTTTTCTATCTTAGTGTCTTGTCCTTACCCCATTCTTTATTTAAAATTTGTTTACTGACCTTGTCTTTTTCAAAATTTGTAGATGTCTTTCTATACCTCATTTGCCTAGTGAAGAGGATCCTTCCCCTCATGTTCCTGAGGAGGGTGAAGGGAGTAGTTAATTTTAGTTTTGTCTGTAGCACCTTTCTTTTGTCTACGCTAGAACGTTATTAATTGTGTGTGATAGATTGTATCATTCTTCTAAGCATTTGTGATACAGTCATCTTAATAAAACTATTTTGATTTAAATAAAGATTTCAGTTGGTGTTTTCTTTTGTTGGTTGCGCTTTTGTCTTGGTGGATGCTATTTAGTTTCCCTGTTTTCTTATCTTTGCTTTTCCCTCTTTCCTTGTGCTTTCCCCGTCCATGGTTTTAGATGGAGAACCCTGGCAGAGGTCGTGGCAGAGGAAGAAGTGGAGGCTGCGTTAGAGGCCATGGTCGTGGACGTGGCAGAGTTCAAATCCAGGACGAAGTGCTGTTAGAATAGCAGCAGAACAATGAGAATAACCAAGTACCGCCACCTCCAGCGCAGCAGAACCAAGTGCCACCCCCACCCCCGAATCAACCACCCAGCATGGAACAGATGATGGCTATGCAACTGCAGATACGTCAGGCCTTGGAATTCGAGTGGCTATCTCCCTTACTAGTCCTGAGGGAATTCGAGTGGAGTTCCTGTCTAATCTCTCTTCTAAGGGGGGTAGTACCCTGAACCGACTAAAAGGTACATCTTTGGAAAATGTGCCCATAGTGAATGAATACCCAGATGTATTCCCAGAAGATTTGCCTGGTATGCCACTGCAGGGATATTGAGTTTATTATTTAGCTTGTACCGTACAGCCTCCTATCTCAAAAAGGCCTTACGGCCACCGCTAATGAATTAGCAGAGATGAAGAAATGATTGAAGAACTGCAGGAGAAAGGATTTATAAGACCAAGTTCATCACCTTGGGGTTCACCCTAATCTTCGTTAAGAAGAAGGATGGCACCGAGAATGTGCATAGACTATAGATCATTGAATGAGGTCACAATAAAGAATAAGTATCCTTTGCCAAGGATAGATGATCTATTTGATCAGTTGAAAGGAGCTCGTGTTTCTCGTAAATAGACTTAAGATCGGGATATCATCAGCTCAAGATAAGAAAAGAAGATATTTCGAAGACAGCCTTTACTATCCGATATGGACTGTACGAGTTTACAGTGATGTCTTTTGGATTAACAAATGCACCATCATATTTCATGAATTTGATGAATAAGGTGTTTATGGAGCTTTTAGATAAGTTTGTTGTCGTTTTTATTGATGACATACTTATTTATTCCAAGAATAAGAAAGAGCTTGAGGATCATTTGAGGATAGTTTTGGAAAAGCTCAGAGAGCATCAGCTTTATGCTAAGTTCAGTAAATGTGATTTTTGGTTGAAGAAAGTTGCTTTCTTGGGTCATGTTATCTCGGCTGAAGGAGTAGCAGTTGATCCTGCTAAAGTGAAGGCCGTGCTTAATTGGGAGTAACCCAAGTCTGTTCTAGATATCAGTAGTTTTCTTGGTCTAGCAGGATATTATCGGCGTTTTATTGAAGGTTTTTCCAAGATAGCGAGATCTCTCACCCAACTTTTGAAGAAGGAGAAGAAGTTTGAATGGACTAAGTCTTGTGGACAAAGTTTCCAGGAATTGAAGAAGTTAACTTCAGCACCAGTACTTGTTCTGCCGGATATTCATAAGGATTTTGAAGTATTCTGTGATACGTCAAAGTAAGGTCTCGGATGTGTTTTGATGCAAGAAGGTAAAATCATAGCTTATGCTTCAAGACAACTGCGACCCCATGAGGAAAACTATCCGACCCATGACCTAGAGTTAGCTGCAGTTGTGCAGGCCCTCAAGATTTGGAGGCATTATTTGATTGGGAATCGATGTGAGATCTATACGGATCATAAGAGTTTGAAATGCATTTTCACTCAGCCAGATCTCAATTTGAGGCAGAGAAGATGGTTGGAATTAGTTAAAGATTATGATATTGGTATCCATTATCATCCCGGAAAAGCTAATGTTGTTGCGGATGCTTTGAGCAGGAAAAGTTATTGCAACAATGTTATGGTTTAGGAAAGTCAGCCAGCACTTCATGAAGAGTTCAGACGCCTCAACTTGGAATTGGTAAATGAAGGTTGCATTTTCAATGTCGAAGTGCATTCAACCCTGGAAGATCATATCAGAGAGGCTCAAAAGAATGATAGTGGTATCACAGACCTAAAAGATGGTATGAAGAAAGGTAAATTTCCTGATTTTTCTGAAGATGAGAAAGGTACTGTTTGGTTCGGGAAAAGAATAGTAGTCCCTAATCAAAAAGAGATCAAGGATGTAATTTTGAAGGAGGCCCACGATTCGGTTTATTCTATTCATCCGGGAAGTACCAAGATGTACGCAGATTTGAAGGAGAAATATTGGTGGTCCAATATGAAAAGAGAAGTTGCAGATTTTGTGGCACGTTGTGATATTTGTCAGTTAGTAAAAGCAGAGCATCAAAAGCCAGCTGGATTGCTACAGCCGTTGCAGGTCCCTGTTTGGAAATGGGAGGAGATTGGAATGGATTTCATTACCGAACTTCCTAGAACCAAATCCGGTTATGATTCTATTTGGGTTATTGTGGACAGATTAACAAAAGTTGCACATTTTATTCCTGTGAAGACAACTTATTCTGGTGATAAACTTGCAGAGATATACATGGCAAAAATTGTGAGTTTGTACGGAGTGCCAAATAAGATCGTGTCAGATCAAGGTTCCCAGTTTACCTCGAGGTTTTGGCAAAAGTTGCATGAGGTTTTGGGCACAAACCTAAACTTCAGTACAACTTACCATCCTCAGACAGATGGTCAAACGGAAAGGATAAACCAAATACTAGAAGATATGTTGAGAGCTTGTGCTTTGACTTATAAAAGTTCTTGGGATCAGAATTTGCCCTATGCTGAATTCTCCTACAATAACAGTTACCAGTCAAGTTTGAACATGGCACCATTTGAAGCTCTTTACGGAAGAAAATGCCGAACACCGTTATATTGGAAGGAGACAGAAGGAGGACAAATAATTGGACCTGATATTTTGAAGGAAGCTGAAGAACAAGTCAGAGTGATCCGTGAGAATTTGAAGACGGCCTAGTCAAGGCAGAAAAGTTATGCTGACAATCGACGCCAGGAATTAAGCTTTGAACCTGGTGATCATGTGTATCTAAAGGTTTCACCTCTCAAGGGAATGCGTCGATTCAGAGTTAGTGGGAAGTTGGCACCCCGCTATATTGGTCCATTCCCTGTGGTAGCCAGGAGAGGAGAAGTTGCTTATAAGTTGAAACTTCCTCCGCAGTTGTCTGATGTGTATGACGTATTTCACGTGTCCCAGTTGAAGAAATGTCTCAGAATTCCAGAAGAACAGATGTCTTTGGAGAAATTGAATTTAAAAGAAGACCGTCAGATCCGTAATACCCAACAAGATCTTGGATGAAGCTGAACGTCGAACCAGAAGCCGAGTGATCAAGTTTTGCAAGGTTCAGTGGAGCAACCATTCTGAGAAGGAAGCAACCTGGGAGCGAGAAGAGGACCTCAGAGCCGAGTTTCCCGATCTCTTTCTTTCTCCATCCGAATCTCGGGGTCGAGATTCTCTCTAAGGGGGGTAGGTTTGTAACATCCCAGATTTTTTGTTGTTCCAAAAATTATTTTAAAATTAATTAAATTCAAAATATGAATTTTCCTTGGTGTTCTAATTAACCTGGCATCCATATCCTTCTGAAATTGGAGTTCAATTCTTTATCGTCCGCAAAGTCAAAATTCCAAATTCCGGTCCTTAATCGAAATTTCACGCGAGTTCCAAAATACTCCAAAAATCTCAAAATTTATAGAATTAGGTTCCAAATATTCTAAAATGATTTTGGGAATTGTTCCAAGATTTATAGAATCCCTCTGGTATTTTATCTCTCGCGCTTTCATTAAATCCTTTTTTATTTGTTCCAAAATTATCTAAATTCATCCAAAATCAGCGAAACTAATTTTATTGGGTTCCATTTTATTCTTTATGATTTTCAGGATCTTTTTTGGTATTTTTAGATCTTGTTATCTATTTTATCTCGTGCGCTCTTGATTTTGCACTATTCATTATCTTCCACCTCCAGCCATTCTCCATGAACAAGCAACAAATGCCATACTATTACCCATCTTTAATCCGAGTGAAACGGCCGTAATTAATCGTTAATGACAATTATTTGCTCGGTCGTTATCTCGGGCGTTTCTCTACCTCACCGGACGTGCGAGTACTCAAAAGCTTCATCTTGCTGTCCTCTATCTCGTGCTCACCTTGCCCTAATGATTTAGAGTCGTTTCCCTTTCCAAAACTCGAGAAAACCCGACTCCCGGCGTTCTCCAAAGACACCGGCGAGCCATCTTTTGCTCCGGTGAGTTTCCGGGTAAACCAACCACGTCACTTTGTGCCTTTTGCTTCCGTGATCACAACCATTCAATCGGATTTGATTTTCGTTGCAGTTTGACCCCGTATTTCGAGTTTGTTCATCGTCGGTCATCGCTCCGTTCATCGTCGATTTCTCTCATTTGGGTATGATTCAATTCAATTCCTTGCACCCATAGACTCCCCTTGATGCTAGCTATCCCGTGCTCATCTTAGTTTCGAGAAATATCGTGATTTCGGGTGTTTTTGACTGTCGTGCCGTCGGCCCGATTTTGATCGCCGGTTTTTCTTCGCCGTTGCCGCTCCCGGCTTCCGTGCGCCTGGCCGCCGCCCCAGCCGGCCTCACCGCTGTCCCCTTTGGCCGGCGAGCCCCTCCCCTCTGGCCGGCGAGCTCCTACCCTTCCCTTTGGTTGACGCCATTTTTTTCCCTAGCCTTGCTTTGTTCTGTTCGTTCACTTGGAGAAGAAGCCAATACTCAATGAAAAGTGGGGCCCGCATGTAAGAGACTCAAGAAAATCAGAAATTGGTGAAAAAGAAAAGATGCCAAAGGAATATTCTCGGATTTTCTATTTTCCAATCCGACAGAATACAAACAATTGTTTCTCCTCCGTCGTACTCCGAATCGAGTAATTCAAATTGCTAAATTCATCTAAATTCATCCTCTATCTGCCAGTATTTTTATTATAATTTTTAGTTTCTGTTTATTTTATTTTATTCATTTCGTGCACCATTTTGCGCATAGTCAAAGAAGCGGTCGTCGTCGCCGACGAAGGAGAAGACCTTCAGTGCAGCGCATCGCATCTCATCGATGAAGGCAAGTCTCCTTGACGCACGTTGATCCCATGATTTACAAATGTTTTACAAAAGTTTTACCACATGCATTGCTATTTATATAAACTGATGATGTTAAAATATAGGATGTTAGTTATACCTATATTCGAAATGACATCCTTGTTGTTTGATTACCATGCCTTTGTAACCTTAAGATTTAATCATGAAATCATGTATTATGTGATTAACCTTGTTTAGTACGATAGACTGTGCTTAGGATTGATATTGATCAAAATGCCTATGGTGGGATAAATTCTAAAATGTTGTTGAAATGTGTTTTATCAAAATTATAGCAAGGTGATTGCTGCTGTGATTGCAAAATAAAAATAAAATAAAAATGGTTTATATTGGGGCGGAATGGTTTATCGGGTGGGTGTGGATGGAGCACTGGTTCTGGTTTGTGAAAGCAACCCTAATCAATTTAAGGACCGACGCTTATGACTGTCCATTGTAAGCATTACCGTGCAACCACAAGTCTATAATGGGTACGATCTGGCTGAATAATTTGTAGAAACCTAACTTAGACTCGCCAGTTGGTGGAATGTGGGTGCCGGATGGACGCAAGTCGTATTTCCCACACGCAAGAGAGGGCTTCAGACTGGGTGGATGGAACCCTAACAATGGTGAAACCTCGTGGTGGGTCGGGTTAGGCGATACATTGTAAAAGCCTTGTCATGATCTCTCTGCTGGCACACCAAAGGAAGTGTGTTCATAGCACTTGGCATTAAAGAGATGATCATGTCTTGTGGGTAAAGCTGTACACCTTTGCAGAGTTAAAACTATTCGAATAGTCGTGCCTACAGTCAAAGGCAAAGAGAAGAATGCTTTCATACTGGTAGACTTGGTTTTGGTTTTAAAAATAACTGATGTTTTGTTTTGGGATTCGGGAGTGGTTGGAACTTTCGAATGTTTATTTAGCGGATTGAGCCAATCAGGTAGATGGAACTTGTTTTGATCATGACGGATAGAGTCATGAGTTAGTTTACCTTAATCTTTTAAACTGCGCGGATAGAGCCAATATACTAGTGATGGTGGATAGAACCTTCGTTAGAATAATAAATATATTCAATTGTTAAAATGTGCATTGTGAAAATTATTATTAAGTTGGCTTTATGCAAAAGAATTCTATTAAGCCTTTCCTTGGAAAGCCCTATATGCTGTATTTTCCCAGACTTGCGGAGTACGTTTGTACTCACATGCTACACAAAATTTTGTCATCAAAGAATTACCAAGATGCAGTCGAAGACAATGAGTTCTATGACGAGGAGTTCGTTGAAGATCGCCAAGATAACTAAGCGTGCGCTCCTAGTCGTCGCCTGTGGTGTCTTTTGGGTTTTATCTTGATGTTTTTGTTTCCGCTGCTGTAAACTCTGGTCATGTGACCAGGGGATGTAATAAATAGCCATGTGGCTGGTACTTTATATTTATGCTATTACTTCGTTCTGTTCTGGTTATGATTATCACTGCTTCACTGTGTGTAGTAGCAACTGATCTGGGACTAGTACAGAAATACACAGGAGATTCCGGATGGCAAATCTGGGGTCTCACATTTTTGCCATTAAGCATGTTTGAAGACACGAGTCATTTGAGGTGAAGTCAACCAAATACAAATTTTCAAGCCTAAAACCTTTGAACACTAAAGAGTTATCATTTTCTCTAGAGATAACTACACCATTTTTAGAGAAACTACAAACAAGATCAAGATCACATATTTGAGCAACGGATAGTAAGTTAAAATTTAATATTTCAACTAGGGACACATTAGAAATGGAAAGATCATTTGATATGGCAATTTTACCTAATCCCAATACCTTTCCTTTACTATTATCGCCAAATGTGATCTTGTCGTGTTGACCACTTTCCGAATCAAGCGTGGTGAACATTTTCCGGTCGCCGGTCATATGTTGGGTACATCCACTATCTAGCACCCAATGCCATCCACCGGTCTTGTAGTTCACCTACAAAAGAAAATCAATCCCTTTTAGGTATCCAAATTTGTTTGGGTCCTTGGAAGTTAGTAACCAAGGTTTTGGGAATCCAAACGGCTTTCTTTCTTTGGCCAATTATCGGGGTCCCAACAAATCTAGCGAAAACTTTACCATTTTTATCCTTTTTTAGTATATAGCAAGAATCATTAATATTTTCTTTAGATGCTTTACTCAATGAACAATCAATAGCTAAATATCCTACCTCACAACATTTATAACAAAATTTACCATTTGATTTCATAAAGCGAGAAGCCTTGTTACTTAATTTCTTATTCTTTTTAGGGACATATCCTAGTCCTTCTTTGTTGTAGGAGCACCTTTGACTATTTAAAATTTTATTTAGAGTATTGTTACCCTTAAAGCATCTATCTAAACTTTTGTTGAGTTTATTCACTTGTTCTTTAAGTTCATTATTTTCAACAATCAAATTTTCATGACATGAGTTAACACTAGAGCATGATATATCAACTAAATCATCACATGAGGTAGCTATACTTGATTTTGCCACACAACATGAGTCAATTTCTAGTTTACGCAAATCATCAATAATATTGCATTCAATACCAATATCTTTTGAGGACTTTGAGTGATCCTTGGCAAGGAGAACCTCATGGGTTTCCTTTAGCTCCTCATAAGAGTTTTTGAGAGAGAGAAACTTTTTTCTCAAAACCTTAAATTTTGATTTCTCTTTACCAAGATACTCATTTAAATCCTCAAACATATCCATTAACTCATCATATGAAGGTTCATCATCGTCATTAGAATTTACCTTAAATTCTCCTTTAGCCATAAGACATAAAGGAGTGACGAACGGTGATGAAGCTTCCTTGATAGCGATGCCGGCGAGACCCTTCTTCTTCGAAGGCGTATCTTCTTCAGATGAGTCGGAATCCGAGTACTCTTCTCCGGACTCCCACTCTCCAATGTGAGCTTCGCCTTTGCCGTCCTTTTGAAGCTTCTTGAAGAGTTTCCTTTCCTTGAAAAAACTTCTTCTTGGGTGACTTGTTCTAGTCGTCCTTCTTCTTGGGACAATGAGAAGCAATGTGCCCCTTTTCATCACACTCGTAGCAACAAATATTTGCATACCGGTTGGTGTTAGAGTGTTACCCTTTTCTAAATCTTTGACGACAGCTTGAGCTTGTGCGTCTTTTCATAAACCCTTTTATTCTTCTTACAAGGAGAGCCATCTCCTCCTCAGTGTCTTCATCTCCGGTGTCCTCATGTCCCTCATCACTTGATTCCGCTTTTGCCTTGAAAGCAATATTCTTCTTTTTCGAAGAGCTTTGTTCCAATAGCTCTTTCTTATCCTTCTTGTAAAGCTCATTTGTGATAAGGTTACCAAGAAGTCTGGTTGGCGTCATTCTTGGCAATTCCGGTGAGTTGAGGAATAAAGTCACCAAAGTTTCATATTTCTCCGGAAGGGCCCTAAGCATGTTTCGAACAATATCAAAATCGGTTAGTGATACTCCAAGGCCTTTGAGCTCATTTACTATGTTATTCAACCGTGAGTACATTTCATTAATGTTCTCATGGGGTAACATAATAAAACTCTCATATTTTATCTGAAGCATATGCAATTTGGCTTCTTTGACCGAGGATGTGCCCTCACGAATTTCCGAGAGGGTTGTCTAAATCTCATGAGCGGTTTCAAGGTTGCTCACTCGATTGAACTCATCCGCGTTCAAAGCACCAAAAAGAGCATTCATAGCTTGAGCATTGAGATGAGTGTTTTGCTCTTCTTGTTCCATTGTAAGTGGGGGATTGGTTCCCGGAGCGAAACCCTCATCCACAATTCTCCATATACTTGGGCTCATGGCCTTAAGATAAACGGTCATACGAATTTTTCAATAAGCATAATTTGTACCATCGAAAAATGGTGCTTTGCCTATTGACACCCCATCACTAGCCATCCTTGCTCTTTAGGCGGTAAAGCCCGAATAAAGAGCCCTAGCTCTGATACCACTTGTAGGATCAAGGATACCGACTAGAGGGGGGGTGAATAGGAGGTTTTTAAATTTTTAACACTAATCTCAAGTTTAAAGATTTTTAAGCACGAATGACAATTTTAGCACTATTAATATCTAACAATTCTAGTGAGTATCAAATAATCTTCTCAACTCAAATACTTCAATAGCTAAGATAATATTACACCAAGGTGATCAAATTTGCTTGAAATAATCACAAGAGTAAGAACAATGCAAACCACAATTGAAGAACACGCGGAATTTTATCCCGTGGTCTCGGAGACTTGCCGGTCTCCCCTACTCCACGTTGAGGTGGCTTGAACTTCTTCAAGCCGGCTCCACTTGCTTGAGCCTTCCTCGATTACTCGTGGTAGCTCTTCCCCACTCCGAGTAGGCGAGCTCCTTGCCTTCATAATGATCGGGCCTTCACACAAGCTTCTTTGTGAAGATCTCCGAATCCTCACGCCTCCAAGCCGTCTAGGAGGCGGCAACCTCTAAGAGTAACAAGTTTGACGCTTGCTCAAAATTGAATTGAGTGTCTAAAGGCTCAACCTAGAATCAACACTCAAATTTCTCTCCTCACTTGCACTAAATGTGAATTGAATGCACTAGAGGGAGGAGAGTACTTTGCAAGAACTTAGAAATGTTCAATAGTGCCCAAGAGTTGCTGTAGATGGCAGGTGGAGGGGTATTTATAACCCCATCTACGAAAATTAGCCATTAGAGCACTAAATCTCGACTAAACCAGGATTTCCGGTGCTACCGCCCATGTAGGGCCGGTAGCACCGGGGTTCAACCCCGAGGGTGTGTCAGAGTAGTTAATGTTCTGACAGAGCCGTTGCGCAGGAGGTCCGGTGCTACCGCCCAACTAGGACCAGTAGCACCGGGCTTGTATTTCTTTTCCCCGGCCAAAGAAAACATTCTCTAGAATTAATACACTGGATGTGAGGCTGGTGCTACCGATACCCCGGTAGCACCGCTCCACCATGTGCGGTAGCACCGCCCAACCGGAGTCAAAGAAAAAAGCGCTCCTCTGGAATTTTTACACCGGGCAGAGGGCCGGTGCTACCGCCACCCCGGTAGCACCGGGCTACCATGGGCGGTAGTACCACCCTGCCTGGTTCCAAAAAGAAGTCTCTCTGGTTTTTACACACCGACCTAGGGGTCGGTGCTACCGCGCCCCTGGTAGCACCGGGCTACCATGGGTGGTAGCACCGCCCTGCCTGATTTCAAAGGCATTCTTTTTCAGATTTTTTGGAGCATCCATTGATGGCTTTCTATATGCTTGAGTTATGAGTGTGATTTATCAATTTGAGCCTTTAGACACTAAAACGACACCAACATAACAAACCGATCTTTTCTCCAACCTTCAAGATCGGCAAAATTACTAGAGAAATGTCCTTAGAATATTTACCTTTGATTGATTTGTACTTTGATCTTCTTTTTCTCCATTGCCATGCTTGCATGTTCACCAATCCTTGAGACTAACCTATTTCAATATACTTAACACATATGTTAGTCTCTTAAGTGAGATTGTCATTAATTACCAAAACCATGAAATACTTTTTGGGGGCCTAGATGCTTTCACATGACCGGCTCGGTGAAATCTTGCACTCATGGCACATTTCCACCGAAGAAGTGATCTAAGAGCATCAGTGGATGATATGCATTCCATTTTACCTTAAATGTCGGTTGGTGGTTGAGTGAATAGTACTGCCAATGGTCGCCAGCCGGGGAGAAGAAAGGCGGTAGTGCGGAGGTGCTGTAGGTAAGGAAGGGTGAAAACATGGTTTGATCAGTAAACTAGGACGCACAACAAAGCTTTGGATTGAACCGATTTCAACAACTGTTACCGATTTGACTCAATTCGCTGCTTTCCCCTTTTTGGGCTCCTGTGGCACAATGAAGAAGGCGAACTCTTAGTTGAGTCACTCCGTTCACAGAATAGTCAAGAGGTAGAGGGGCTCATTGCGATGTTGAATGAGTATATATAACCAGGTTGAGGCAGTTGCGCTAGTGTTTGAACACACGGGCTAAAGTTGTGGCAGTTCTATGTGAAATGGCGAGGTGGCACGGGTTCTGCTCAGTCCATAATGACGCAAACTAGCCAATGTATGGCGCGAGAGAACCGAGGTTGGACATGGTGCCATTTGAGTGCAAACCGTGCCACTAATGCGACGAATCGGCGAGGAAGGCGCAAGATAGGAGGCTGAGCAGATGAACTTGGTCTCAGGAAGAAAAGAGAGGGAGGGGGAAATGGGATCAGTGACTGGCTGATGGGGCTAGGCCCACCGAGCAGTGATGGTGCTGAATGTGGTATATGGGAAATTCACTCATGGTGATCACAGGGTCGCTACCGTAATTCTTGAAACAATAACATCTCAAGACCTATGGATATGGCATGCATTTTTTAGTGTAGCTAGATCAAACAACAACATTAATATGTTAAATCAACCACTGTTCTTCACCACCGTCTTGTAAGGGAAAGCACCTCTGGTTCAATTTACAGTCAATGGAGACAATATAACATGGGCTACTACATTGTGGACAGAATATATCCAGAATGGGCTGCATTTGTGAAAACAATCCCTCCCCCTCTATATGACAAGGATAGATTATTTGCATGACATCATGGAGGGGCAAGAAAAGACACAGAGTGAGCATTTGGAGTTTTCCAATCTCATTTTGCCATTTTATATATGGTTCGGCACATTTTTGGCAATGAGCAACTCTTAGTAAAATAATGTATGCTTGCATTATAATGCATAACATGATAGTTGAAGATGAGAGAGATTCCTATAGTGTCCAATATGACTTAATTATGATCAGGGGAGAGATTCAGTGCCACAAGCAAAACTCAACCATGGACCAATTGATGGGTTCACCAGTCTTCTAGACAAAAATGCTTCTATTCGTGATAGATCAAAGCATATCCGTTTGAAGAAAGGCTTCGTCGAGCAAATTTGGCATCGATTTGGAGATGCTTGGATGAACAAATTGGTATATGTTCATTTCACTGAATCAGATATATTTCAATTATTTTAATAATGGAACAGTAATTCTTTTCCCTCCAATTACTGTGTATGTATTCCATTTTTGTAGTCATTTCAATTCTGTGGAATTTAATAGAATTTGTGCAATGCAAACATTAAGTGAGCAACTAGCATTATGTTTATTTTACTCAATAAGATATGTTTCAGTTTTCACGATAATGTAATGGTAATCCATGCACTTCCCTTGCTATATATGCATTCAATTTATTAATTAAATCACTAGCACAGCCATATACTTTGCCATAACACACAGGGAAACCTATTCCTCACCACAAAGGATTCAGGTAATTAATTGGCAAGGAATTGTACAATGCAGGCAAAAACAGTGAGCAAATTGTTTCTTTATTCTAGAAAAATAGAGATTTGATTCTTGATACAGATTCCATTATCTTGTTTGATGACCAGGATAGCTAGAATATAACCGGAACTTTCTGTTAGCCATGCAAATTTGGGGACAGAAGGACAACATAGAGGACTAAATTATTTTAGGTCTCTTAACATTCACACACCACTGACAAAAGACAGACATGAAAAACAAAATCAGCATACTCTATAGCATTGACATGCTCAGGACATGCATACTCAAATGTCATTGGATGCCAAGTGTTTTTCTCTTTAGGATCTGATGACGACTAGTTCCATGACGTATAGGTCAAAATCCTTCTTTCCCGTTCATGTTCAAGTCCTTTGATCTAGATTATGAAAAGAATGAGCCAAGCATTATGAATTGATGTAAGGAACTGTCATGTCAGTTCCAAATCTAACTCGGCACAAGGCTAGTTTGACTCCATTCGAATATTATTTTCACAACCTCATGGGAAGCAATATCTAACAGGTTCATAATCAATTTGCATCGATCATGTGAACAATGAACCAAGAACAATAGTGTTAAGGAAATAGACTCTAATCACGGAGAAATCATTTAACTGTAGAAATGAGGATCAGGATTAACTGGATAGTAATCATGGTATAGATGAAAGTTCAAGCTCCATTAAGTTAGTTTTGGTGTTAATGACAAATCTAATATTGAGACTAACTCTTTTGATAATCATAATATTGATTAGTCTCAATTGTTAGTTAATGACAAATCTAAATATGAGACTAACTCTTTTATTGAGTATATCTTTGATTAGTCTCATCTCATTTAAAAATAAAAAACCCAAGGTATGCACTCATATTCATTTTATAATATCTTAATGCATATTTTGGATTCAAGTTAAAAGACGAACTCTACCATTATTTAAACCTCAAGATGTGCATAATGTTTTCAATTCTATATATACATGAATGCACACATTTAGGGGGAGTTCATACTTTACCTTGATGTTTCAATAGTATTGATCTAATTCATCTTTCTATATCAAGAATCATTACTTTGAAACAACCTTTTGAGTATATATAACTTGTGTAGTTTTAGTATACTCAAGGTAATATAGGATAAACTCAAATGCTATCTAAGATTAATTATGTGCATATTGATTTCAAGTTCAATTATTTACATGCGCATACCTAATAGAGTTTATTCTATAGTTGATGGTTTAAAATGTATATCACCCTTTCCACTCCATATAATATTTAAATCATTACATTCCATCAAATTGAGTATATGAAACTTGTGTAGTTAATATATACTCATATCAATTTAAATTCAGTTTAAATTGAGTTCGGTTTTCTTTCAATCAATCAAAGAACATTTCATCATGTGTTGATGGTGTCTCTTTGTTGATTAAGGACAAACAAAAAGTTCTTGAGTATAATGAAGCATTAGTTGCATCAAAGTATTCAAGATATCTTTTATTTATTCAAATTTATTTGCGTTGTGCTTAATCGATCTTAGAGGCATCCATTATGTGTTAATAGAGTGCAAGTGATGATTGAGGCAACCGTGTTTGTTGGACTAACGATCTTCCATGAGTTGTGAAATAGGTTGAGTCCAAGACGATAAAGAATCGGGAACAAGAAGTCATCATGTGTTGATGAGCTTCAAGAGAAGATCCCGAAGTGAAGAGAAGGGCTAGAGAAGGTTCATTATGTGTTGATGAACAAGAAGAAGAAGATTTGATCATGGAGAGAAGATAATTGAAAATCATAAAAGCTCCAAATGGATCGCTAGAAGCAAAGGTATAACTAGTTAGGGCTAAGAATGTTTCCCTAGTCTTTTATCGGTCTCGATGTTTGGATGAGAGACCGGATTGCTAGTTAGGTGCTGTACTATTAAGAGGGGTTGAGTCTTTTAGCTTAAGTTTCATCATCTGTTGATGAACTGAATCCGGTTCACTCTAGCTCACTCTCTTGTTTGGATTTTGCATGAGCTAAGTATTTGCATGTATTGCAAATAAGGGAGCTCATGCTTGCTTCTTATTGAATCTTAATCGATTTGGTTTTTGCATGGAGCTAAGTTTTGCATGTGTTGCAAAAGGTGAGAGCTCATGCATTGGTGTTTTAGCTTTTGACTTGATCAGGTGTTGATCATCACAAAAGTTAAGTAAAGTTTATGTTTTGTGTTTGCAAAATGTGTTTTTGCAAAATGTTGATTTGTTATTTACAAATGTGGTTTGCAAATAAACTAGAGGTTATGGGTTTCAATCCTAAAGCATGTGTTGGCATTTGCAAATGTGTTTTGCAAAGTGTCAGGATCATGTGTTAATTCTTACATGGCTAGAGGATTGATCTTATAGCTTTTGGATTATTTGCAAATGTGTTTTGCAAAATATTGGTGTTCATTTGATCTTAGAGCATATGATTAGAATTTATAAATATGTTTTGCAAGAATTATTTTGATCATGAGTTGATCATCACATGGCTCAATATTTGATCTTATTGACTCTTTCTAACTTGTAGTCATGCCCTTCATCAAGTCTATGTGAGGGATTTCGAAAAATCAGATTTTAGACTTGAATGACTACATTAGAGTTTGGTTTTGGTGATATTTAAAAATATCTATAGTTGCTTAAATCTTGAAAATAGGTGGAGATTGTAGCACTCGTGACAAGCTTCGCATAAAATCGAAAATCACATAAATCGAAGTTCGGAGTAAAAAGTTATGAGCGTTTTAGTGGTTGGTCAAGAGGTAGTACTGCCCATGCCTGAGGTAGTACCGCTCGAGCGGTACTACTGCTATGTGTGGTACTACCGCTGGCAGATAATACTGCAACCTCCTACTTTTTTTCCAGAGAGGATGTTTTTGGTACCTATGTGCGGTAGTACCGCCCCATGTGCGGTATGACCAGGTTTTTCTGAGTAACGACTAGTTTTTTAGCCGTTGGCTTCTGAGGGGCGGTAGTACCGGCCTCCTAGGGGTTTTTCGCCCACTTTGGCCCCAACGGCTAGTTCTTCTTGTGGAGGCTATATAAAGAGCCTTGGGGCTGGCATTTGGTTGTTGTTGGTTCCATTTAGTGTTTGGGTGAGGTGTTGCATGTGTAGCACACTCATATTTGATTTTTGAGCTAAGAGTGAGACCTAATTGCATGTGTTGCAATTAG